>CM042547.1:15583867-15586367 GCA_023630585.1 Cranoglanis bouderius
TTACTTTCTTTACATTTGCAAAATATACATTAAATATATACATCCAGATTTTGCGTTTTGCAAATGTTCTGATTTGGTCTGCTTACTGAAATCATATATAATAAGATAAGATGTCAATAACAAGTGTGCATACTGTATGGAGAGATATTACAGCTTGCTTTCCCTGTGATTTTTAAGTTCAGTATTTAAGTGTTTAATTTCAGGGATATATATATATATATATATATATATATATATATATTTATTTTACATGTATGCTTGAACACAAACTCACTTGACATATAGGTTAGGGTATATTATTATTATTATTATTATTATTATTATTATTATTATTATTATTATTATTATTATTGTTATTGTTATTATTATTATTATTATTATTATTATTATTATTATTATTATTGTTATTGTTATTATTATTATTATTATTATTATTATTATTATTTTAGAGTTTAACATTATTGCTGTGCTGATGGTTTTCAATAAAGTAGTGTATTACATTTTAAGTCATTAGCACTTGATTAGTCATATTTCTAGTATGTTCTAATACATTGCGATATTTCAAGTACACACAGCCATTGTGAAAATGTATATTTTTAATTAAACTCTTCTACTCCAGCCTGATTATATTTCATGTTTCACCTGAAGTTACATCCTGAAAATGACCAGCTTGATCAATCTGAATGGAAAGTTTTATTTAAAAAAAAAAAGACAGAGAGAGAAATAGTTCTAACTTTAATATGACACCTCAAGTTTGAAATATACATATGTTAAATGAAATATATACTATTTCAAAATATATATACACTAATGAAATATTTAAGCCACGAGAGCGAGGACTAAGAGTCTGGAACCAGCAATGGAGTTCAAAAGGTTAAGAACAGACAGAGGAAAAGTGATAAACAAAAATGCAAAATAATGAAAGAAATTTAATAAAAATTAACTCTCAAAGAATTTCAAACCTCAGGAAATTGTAGATGTAAATATTTAATATTTACATTAATATTATCAATAAAAAAAAATCTGAAAGTTATCAAAACAAAATCATAAGTGGAGGTCAAGCAGTTAAAATCTATCAATCAGATCAAACTAAATAAGAGAAAGAAATTAATTAGCTTTTGTATGACACCTCAATCTCTGTGTATCACAAGAAATATCAACGTTAAGAGAGCGAGGAATGGGTCTGGAGTTTACAAAAGGTTACAAAAAGGCAAGGAAAGTTGATCAATAAAATAAAATTAGAAAGAAAAGACAGAAAAGAGAAAGAAAATTAAAATGAATTGTGACTCACAAAGGATTTTATAACCTCAGCAAACGGCAGCCCTAAACATTAACGCTGTGAGTACATTAAGCCAAGGCGTTTAGACACTCAGGCCAAGACAATGGTGATAATGGCGCAGGCTGTTTGCTGTTTACCACTTACTGCAGTGTGAGGAGCCGCCGAGCTCCTGCCTTATTTAACATCAGAACGAGGACGTGACGGCTGTGCCTCCAGCAGAGTGCTCTCTCTTTCCTAGCATTTGATCTCACGTTGTAATCCCAGGTTTTCTGAATAATTTATGGGAGATGGCGTCTCGTTAAACACTAATTTATACACGTCTCTGTGAGTGGAGTCCGGAGAAACGCAGACACAATATGGTGGAATTCAATAATAATAATAATAATAATAATAATAATAATAATAATAATAATAATAATA
Source organism: Cranoglanis bouderius (assembly GCA_023630585.1). NCBI lineage: Eukaryota > Metazoa > Chordata > Actinopteri > Siluriformes > Cranoglanididae > Cranoglanis > Cranoglanis bouderius. The sequence continues at coordinate 15,585,567 of CM042547.1, forward strand.
ATAATAATAAGGCTTTAACTTACACAAGCCCTGCTGTAATGTAATAATTGTACTTGTGGTCTGAGTTATAATGAGCTATATTTAGAGAGCAGCTGCGTACGTGCATACGTGTGTTTTTTTGCATATTAACTCAACACTGACAAGCAGACACAGTAATTTCAAAACTCACAGATTCACTGATACATTTCATGCGTAATAAATTCGGTAGTCTTTTACATCTCGGCTTTTGACTGCTTCGTATTTCAAGGTGCATTTGCATATTAGTTGGAAAAGACGTTTAATACGCAGCACATTTCTTCCAAAAACACTTTCTACGAAGGCCATGCATATAATGACCTTCGATATCATGTCATAATGCGTTCATAAGGCGTTATACACGTTGTTACAATGAAATGATTTTGGAAAAGGCATTATAATGCATTCCTAAACATTGCTATAGACTCAAATGCATTTTGTAATGCATTATAACCTGTTATGAATGCATTCCTAGGTGAGTATACAGATGGGAAAATGAAATTATTTAAGAAAAGGCATTAGCAATGTGGATAATGCTTTATACACATTATGGGAAGTGTTTATAATAATACATCACTAATAGCAAAGGAATTCAGGCTCAGTTTGCATTGTGCATTGTGTTTACATTGATATACTTTACATTTCTATGTGTAGATTATTGACAGACATACAGTATAAAATCATAAATACTGTATAATAATTGGTAAATTGCAAAAACTTAAATCAACAGCATTGCCAATGTTTTATTTCTCATGATTTATCAAGGCCAACACTATACTGCAATAG
>CM042547.1:15588867-15721367 GCA_023630585.1 Cranoglanis bouderius
CAGTGCGTGTCGGAAAGGAAACGCCCACTACCATATCTGAGTTTCAGCTCTGTAATAATGTCGGTTTTACCTTACCAATTTGAGCCCGAGTCCGATAATGATACATCGGAAGATAACCCCGAACCACCATCGCAAGCACGACGAGAACAGGACGTTTCTCAGTGGTAAGTTTATATGTAGTTTGGCAATAACGTGAGTTAGCCGGTTAACAGAGGCTAACAGCTAACAGGCTAACAGCTGTGCACCGGTTGTACATATATACAACACAAAACCACGCATCATTTTATTGTTTTAAAATGAATTCTAACCACTGACGCTTTACATCCTCATCCTCTAGGAGTCCAAAGTACACGTTGTTCGCGAGCAGCCAGTGAAGACCAGAGGTGTTTTTTTTTGTTTTGTTTTTTTACGTACGTACCTATGGAGGTTTGTACAGGAAGTAAGTCTGGAATTACTAACAACTCGTTTCAGCTGGTTAGAATCGGTTCTTTCTTTTGGGAGTCAATAACTCCATTTGCTGTGCACTTGGATTTTTGAAACTTTGCAGACTTTTTACATTCACAAACAGCTATATAACACATTACATGAAAGGTAATATCTGAAAAAGTGTAATAGGTGCACTTTAAAAGAGTCTAAATGTGCAAACATCAGTCATTTGCCTGATTTTAAGCAATTTTATTCAAATATGAAATATCTTTGGGGGTCAAAAATGGGGGGCAATTATTCCATAATATCAATATTTAAAAACAAAGTAGGTGGAGCTAGATTTACATTTATAATTAGAGCATATATATAAACCTAAACCTATTCTAAGAGTGTAAATAAGAATGTGTACGTACACCTTGTCAATTTCAATTGTTGCCTTTTAAGGTGTTTGCCACACATTCTCTGGAAACGTACTGGAGCATTGAATAACATTCTTCCAAATGATAGTCCCTTAGTTGGTATTGTGATGATGGCACCCTTCAAAATCTCAAATTGAGGTTCAGTTGGTTGAGATCGGGTGACTGTGAGGTCTCCTGCCCTGTAGATGGGGCAGAATCATCCTGGAAGAGACCACACCCATCAGGATAGAAATGTTTCCTCAAGGGTTTCCTCAAGGTGATCAGTCAGAAGAACTTTGTATTGATTTGCATTGACTCTTAACTTTAAGGGCATGAGTAGAGCCAGACTCCAGACCAAGTACACCCCTTCATTCAACGGTATTCCCTTATGGCAGTGTCCTCTTTGAGCGAAATAATGTGCCCTGCCACACCGCAAAAATTGTACAGGAATGGTTTTAGGAACATGACAAAGAGTTCAAGGTGTTCATTTGGCCTCCAAATTCCCCAGATTTCAATCTGACCAAGCATCTGTGGGATGTGCTGGACAATCTAGTCTGATCCATGGAGGCCCCACCTCACAACTTACAGGACTTAAAGGATCTGCTGCCAACGTCTTGGTGCCAGATACCACAGCACACCTTCAGAGCTCTTGTGGAGTCCATGTCTCGACGGGTCAGAGCTGTTTTGGCAGCACAAGGGGGACCTGCACAATATTAGGCAGGTGGTTTTTAATATGTCAGATTGGTGTATATATATATATATATATATATATATATATATATATATATATATATATATATATATATGTACAGTATCTCACAAATGTGAGTACACCGCTCACATTTTTGTAAATATTTTATTAAATCTTTTCATGGGACAACACTGAAGAAATGACACTTTGCTACAATGTAAAGTAGTGAGTGTACAGCTTGTATAACAGTGTAAATTTGCTGTCCCCTCAAAATAACTCAACCCATAGCCATTAATGTCTAAACCGCTGGCAACAAAAGTGAGTACACCCCTAAGTGAAAATGTCCAAATTGGGCCCAATTAGCCATTTTCCCTCCCCAGTGTCATGTGACTTGTTAGTGTTACAAGGTCTCAGGTGTGAATGGGGAGCAGGTGTGTTAAGTTTGGTGTTCTCACACTCTCTCATACTGGTCACTGGAAGTTCAACATGGCACCTCATGGCAAAGAACTCTCTGAGGATCTGAAAAAAAGAATTGTTGCTCTACATAAAGATGGCCTAGGCTATAAGAAGATTGCCAACACCCTGAAACTGAGCTGTAGCACAGTGGCCAAGACCATACAGCGGTTTAACAGGACAGGTTCCACTCAGAACAGGCCTCGCCATGGTCGACCAAAGAAGTTGAGTGTACGTGCTCAGCATCATATCCAGAGGTTGGCTTTGCAGAATAGACGTATGAGTGCTGCCAGCATTGCTGCAGAGGTTGAAGGGGTTGGGGGTCAGCCTGTCAGTGCTCAGACCATACGCCGCACACTGCATCAAATTGGTCTGCATGGCTGTCGTCCCAGAAGGAAGCCTCTTCTAAAGATGATGCACAAGAAAGCCCGCAAAAGTTTGCTGAAGACAAGCAGACTAAAGACATGGATTACTGGAACCATGTTCTGTGGTCTAATGAGACCAAGATAAACTTATTTGGTTCAGATGGTGTTAAGCGTGTGTGGCGGCAACCAGGTGAGGAGTACAAAGACAAGTGTGTCTTGCCTACAGTCAAGCATGGTGGTGGGAGTGTCATGGTCTGGGGCTGCATGAGTGCTGCCGGCACTGGGGAGCTACAGTTCATTGAGGGAACCATGAATGCCAACATGTACTGTGACATACTCAAGCAGAGCACGATCCCCTCCCTTCGGAAACTGGCCTGCAGGGCAGTATTCCAACATGATAACGACCCCAAACACACCTCCAAGATGACCACTGCCTTGCTAAAGAAGCTGAGGGTAAAGGTTATGGACTGGCCAAGCATGTCTCCAGACCTAAACCCTATTGAGCATCTGTGGGGCATCCTCAAACGGAAGGTGGAGGAGCGCAAGGTCTCTAACATCTACCAGCTCTGTGATGTCGTCATGGGGGAGTGGAAGAGGACTCCAGTGGCAACCTGTGAAGCTCTGGTGAACTCCATGCCCAACAGGGTTAAGGCAGTGCTGGAAAATAATGGTGGCCACACAAAATATTGACACTTTGGGCCCAATTTGGACATTTTCACTTAGGGGTGTACTCACTTTTGTTGCCAGCATTTTAGACATGCAGACTGTGTGTTTTAGACATGCAGGCTGTGTGTTTTAGACATGCAGGCTGTGCGTTGAGTTATTTTGAGGGGACAGCAAATTTACACTGTTATACAAGCTGTACACTCACTACTTTACATTGTAGCAAAATGTCATTTCTTCAGTGTTGTCCCATGAAAAGATATAACAAAATATTTACAAAAATATGAGGGGTGTACTCACTTTTGTGAGATATGTATGTATGTATGTATGTATGTATATATAGCTGATCAGCATCTCATCTAATGACGACTTTTGTCACAACCTTGACAAAATCACCGCATCACTCCTCTGCATCTCAACATCTACTCCGTGGGTTAGGGGTCAGTGACAAGCATGTAAATGAAACGGCGAAACAGATGCTTGTTAATTAGGAAAAATGTGACTGACACGATTTGATGAGCGCGGCTACATTCGTCCCGTGCCACACAGCAGCTGTTGTCACACACGCCATACTGTGGGCTCCTTTTTCCCAGAATCCCACTGGGTCGCTGTGCCCTGCCAGGCTTGAGCGGCGCCAAAACCAGGCTGCATGCAAACACTGAGTACTCCTCCTCTCTCACCTTCAACACCACACTCCTTCCCTTTCTAATGTGCAGACGTGGCTTCCTGTGTGTGTGTGTGTGTGTGCATGTGTGTGTGTGTGTATTCACACTTTGCTGTATAACTGTGTGATTTTGCTTGTGTTTTTTTCCAGTGTGCTTGTTTTTAGCCAAAAATGTCTGTGACAGTTCGTCATTTCCATCTCTCATACACGAGCAGATGATTTTGGATTTCTCAGTTATGCGCAAGGATTTTATTGTCCTTTTCAGGGACATTTTATATGATTCGGTTGTTTTGATTCAGTAAGGATGAAGTAGTCAGACTAGTGTATTATGCTTATCCTTAATTTTAAGTTAAATTTTTTTTAAAATATATATACCAGAATGTTCTGTAAGGCCTACAAATGCAGTTTTTTTTTAAAAGACAGGGAAAAGAAAATGGGGCCTTGGTATTTCATATATTCAGTTCTACCACAATGGAAACTTTCTTTAAAAGGGAAAAATAATCAAATGGAGGAAGTAAGCATCACAAGTAGAGCTGTATCTGGGGGCTCTACCATACAGATGCTCCTCGCTTGCCTTCTTTGAAGCATTTAAATAGGGCATGTGTGTATTTCAGTCCAGCATCCCCCACCCTACACCTGGGACTTAAGGTGTTTCAACAATAGTGTTTGGCACTGAGAGAGAGAGAGAGAGAGAGAGAGAGAGAGAGAGAGAGAGAGAGAGAGAGAGAGAGAGAGAAACCAGAACCACTTTTCTCTTCTGCTCAAATCCCACCAGAGCACACTAAAGGTATCAAAACAAAGAAAAAACAGAGATAGAAAGAGAGAGAGAGAGAAATAAACCCAAATGCTTGCCTGATGAATAATTTGAATGAGGAAATGAAGCAGTATGAAGTAGACACTAGGAAAAGGATAAGACCGGATACAATTAGGTCAGCATACACAATGCGCAGCTTATCTCCCACTGTATAAGCTCTTTCTCCTATCTTATGAGCAGTTAAATCTCAGATACACTATATATTTCCTTTGGCACAGTTTGATTGCCCACAAGTTCATTTCTGATCATCATTCAGGAGATGATATAGTTCAGAACAAATAATACTCCAGTTCTAAGCATCACTTCTCTCACATAGTGATAAATAAGAGCTTGAGGTGTAGGATAAGTGAGTCTCCACCTACCTGATCTATACTGAGTTTCCCAAAAGCATAGCAAAGTTAAGATCATGTTAACTGGGAGAGAGAGAGTGCTCAATGTGAAGCTTGCTCTACCATTTAACGATGATCTTTGTGTTGTGATGCTTTTGGGAAACTCAACCCAGAGTGTTCAGCAGTGTCGGAGACAAGTTTAAAGAAGGTTAGCCTGTAATGTGTAAGGAGGAAAACATGGCAGGGTGTGCTGTTAGAGTAAAATTGTCAGTGACAGCATGGAGTGATGCGGCCGTTACCGTTAACACCCCGAAGTTGATTCATTTTCAATTTTGGGGTTTCAAATTTGGGGTTTCTCTTATCTCACATCATAATTAGTCAACGATTAATCAATCAAGTTTAAATGTATTATTCAACAACATGTCATACTTTCTATCCTTTATTAGTTACCTCTGATGTTGTGGAACATCTTTGAAACAGTTGTTCCCTCACAACCTCTCTTTTTTTCCTCTCTTGAAGTTAATAAGACAAAACAAGCAACTTGTCATGTTACCCTAAAGTGTCAGAAAACCTAAAGTTACAGCTTTACTTCTCCGACTTGTGAACAGTGCTGACAATGGAGACTCATTCCATAAATGATCGGTAAACATGTTCTCACAGAAAATTCACCATATCAAAAATTATACACTTAAAAAACCTGTTTATCTGGATTGTCTGCCATACACGTCCCTGTGCAAGTTGTTACTATATAAATGTTAATTTATTAAACAGTGTGCGATAATAAACCTGTGATTTGCTTTGCAGCTGGAACTACGGTCAGAGCTGCTGTTATAGAAAACTAATCAACACCTTCTGACCAATCACAATCTAGAATTCAACAGCGCTGTGGTATAATACAAAAATAATATTCTGACAATGTTCTTCAAATGTTGCTCTTTGCATCAATGTTCCCACTTTGACCAAAACCAACATTAAGATTTGTGCTAAAAGTTCCTAATTACAATGTTTTAGCAACATTGAAACAAGGTTTATATGCAGTGGGGTCCAAAATTCTGAGACCACAATGAAAATCTGGGATTTTTTACATTTTCACTTAAAATTGGAAATAAACAGAAGGTTTAGGAATTTTGAAATATTTAAAACAAAGAAAGTAAATAGTAAATAAAAGTAAAGTTCAATATCCACATTAAGTTCATATTTCACATTGAATATTCAAGATTTCTAGGTCTCTATTTAAATATAAGCAAATTAGTGATGTTGACCATGTTAACTGCTTCACACAAAGGGCAAAATGTCTGATCTCTTCTATTGAAGCATGTGTTCAGTTGACACTCTGATGAATTTAATCTAAAATCGATCATAAGGTTTTATAGAAACTTGTCATTAAAGCAAAAAGAGGATGTACCAAATACTTTCTTTCTCATGCATGTAAACATGTAAATGTTTAAAAGATTCTACTTTTCACACAAGTTTTTGTCAATAATATTATAAAATTTGTAATGAAAATTGTGGTATCAAATTAGAAAGGAATGGAAAATAGAAGCATTTTCACTAGTGCTTTCAGATTTTTGGACCCTACTGTATATTAACATCCAGAAAATTTGACAAACTGTATGTTCTAGGAATCAAACATTCCTAGAAGAGTAATGGTTCAAAAAACTTACTGTTAACCTAAAGTTGTTAGCACTGAGTGCACTTTTAATATATATATATATTTTTCCTTTTTGAATGTTCCTATGGCGGCACTCTTAAAACTTCCATTTAGAACCCTACATAAGAAGGTTTTCCTTTCAGAAAATGTTCCTTGTAGTACCACTTTAAGCAAAATCTGGTTAAGAACACTTGAGCAATCTAAACATGCTTTCAAGTTAGCACTAACAAGTCCTGTTCATGTTTCTAAAATCCCCATGCTTAGAAAAAAAGGTTAAATCTAAACAAAACTCTAAAGGTTCCTTTGGGATGTCTATAGAGGGGAACCCTTTGTAGATGTAGGTTAGAACATTGTAACAGAGGGCTTCTTTTTCAAAGAAACCATTTACCAATCTCAGATCTGTTAATTATCCCCTTAAGACCCCTTGAGGAACCCTTTTAGGTGTATACTACCCAAAGAATATTTAGCAACTGTGAAATAGTTTGGGACACTCTTATGAAAATGGGTCAAATCTGTCCCTCTGGAGGACACTTCGATGGAGGAGTTTGATGTAGAACCGTACCACATAGTGTTTCTAGATCAGAAAGAGATTTGAAGTTAAGGCACTTTAACTCTCCAAAGAACCACTGAGGAACCCTAAGAATCCTTCAGTGTAGCTCAGCAGCTAAAGTTCTGTACTGACCAGAAGGTTGTAATTTCCAACCCCAAGGCTGTCAAAGAGCCATTGTTGAACCCTTGAGCCACCCAAATCTGCAGAGTTCTGTAGTCAAAAGGAGTGCTTCTCTATTAGAAAGGATTTCAGGTAGAACTGTTTTAAGATGCTAAGAACCTGTAATGATCCAATGAATGTTTGAAGGTCCATTATATCTAAGAATGCACTTATAATTATCAAAAGAACCCACTGGGCAAATGTGTCAGCCAAATGATAAATTTGAAATTTAAGTCAGATATAAATGAAGATCTGAGGTCTCTAAATAACGTGGTACTGTACATGATAGAACCTCTCGTCTGCTGCTCCATCTGTGTCTCTGTATCAAGTTGATCTCTGCTCAGAGCTGTGTGGGGGAAAAGTTAGAGGCGAATAAAACTTTTCCAAATTGTCAGTTCCCTGACACAAAGACAGAAAGCAGCGAGTCAACAAAGCCTCTACGTATTGAAAGCCCCAAACAGGAAGCAGGGCCTTGTCTCAAGATTGCAGTGGCACATCTCCAGGTGACAAATATGTCAGCGTCGAAAAACCCTGTGGCACAATTATGCCGCCATCGCTCTAAGAGTGGGCGATATAGGGAGGGAGAGAGAGAAAAAGAGAAAGGGAAAGTGAGAGGGGCGCCGCTTTGGTATGAGAAAGTCATCACAGCCCATGGCTTATGCTGAGAGACAGCCCAAGGGATGCAGCACACTCGTATAACAAAGCTTTCCTCCATTTTGAATACGGCTGAGAGCGTTCCAGCTAAATCTGCCGGGTGCACTGATCCCTTGGCGGCTGCAACTTCCTCGGGGACCTCATAAAAAGACATTTATTACGGGCAATGCTTGCACATATAATGGGCTTCTGGGGGGGAAAATAAACAGGACCAAACTCAATGAATTTAGTGCTAAACACACTCCAATAACAATCTGTTTCATTTATGTTGGTAATGATTATATTTGCAATATATTACGAATATTTGAATCTAGTTACACCAAATCACCTCCGTATTGCCGGTTTGTTGTGATTGTGATTAACAATAAGACAGGAGCGTCTGAGACACCGGAGAGAGCAAAAGGCGAGAACCAGAGCGTGTGTTCATCTGCAACTAGGTCAAACCAGCCAAGGAACAAAACACAACAGACCAAGAGTTTGTAGAAATCATTACACGAAAACAAACTTGTCACTCACTTGACATTCTGTTTTGCCTCCAAAGCAAAGAATAAAAAAAAAACAACAAAAAAAAAACAGCGAATCTCCATTGCAAATCAGCAGCATAGTTGTGAAGTTGGCTGTTTGAAATGCACATCAAATCAGCAGAAAAAGCCAGAGCGTACCTTGTCACTGACATCTGGGGACATATGAAGTTGCGAGTCTTTGTTTTCTGCTTGGCATGGGGGTGGGAATGGTGGTGGTGGTGGGGGGGAGTCTAGAGACATTCATAAAAAATACATACGACTTTTAACTTCTAAAAGAGCATACACAAATCCGTGCATTGCTAGAAGGACAGGGAGAAGGTTATTGGGAAACATTTTACGGTAAAAAAACAACAACTTATAATCTAAGTAAAGGGTGTTATTTATAAAAAGATGTCCATTTATGAAGATATAATTCACCTTTATGCAGATCTGCAGGTCCACCAGGACTTTCTCACTCTTCGTGTATCTGGTTGAGCTGATTGATTTTTTCTCACTGGATCAGAGATTCATGGATAACTTACACTGCAGTACGGTATGTCTCAATTGAAATATAATTTATTTATTTATTAATTCGTCATCAGTAAGAAGTTTATCCCGGTCAGGGTCGCGGTGGATCCGGAGCCTATGCTGGGAGCACTGAGTGTGAGGCAGAACTACAGCTTGGATGGGATGCCCGTCCATTGCAGGGCAAAATGCCCACATACACACACACACACACACACACACACACACACACACACACACACACACACACACACACACACACACACACACACACACACACTCATTTACACCAAGGGTGATTTAGCATAGCCAGTGTACTTACTGGCATGTTTTTGGGAAGTGTGATAAAACCGTAGAACCAGGAGGAAAGCCACACAAAGACAAAGAACATGTAAAACTCAACACAGACAGTAACCCAAGCTTAGAATTGAATCAGGGACCTTGGGGCTGTAAGATGGCAGAAAAATACATATAAAGGAATTGAATGTAAATCCACTATTATTTATATATATTCTGTACACTCAATAAGTTCACTAGAACAACCGTAGAGGAAGATCTACTTACACTACATTTGACATATTTGCTTCAATCTCATACATAGCTTTCCATTTCATTCATTCTCTATTGACACTCTAGAAATAGATCCATCCATCCATCCTCTGTACCTGTTGTGGGGAACAACACATGTCTTTGGACTGGTGGAAGAAACCAGAGTACCCAGAGGAAACCCCTGGAGCACAGGGAGCACATGCAAGCTCTGCATACACAGGGCGGTGGTGGGAATCGAGCCCCAAGCCCTGTAGATGCGAGGCAAATGTGCTAACTACTACGCCACCATTCCCCACCTCTAGAAATAGATAATTTTCCAGTTTCCATCCACAAGATGTAAAAATGTAGAAATACAGTAAAGGACTTGTTCAATCAATGTTTATGTGAATATAAGGTACAATTAACATACATACACACACACACACACACACACACACACACACACACACACACACACACACACACACACATATATATATATATATATATATATATATATATATATATATATATATATATATATATATATATATATATATATATATATATATAAAATAGGAAATAGCAAAGGACTGTCTAGGTAAGGAATAAAGCACTAGGTGGGGGTTGGTGTGATGCTGCCTGGCATAAAGCGGAGTTACTGTTACCATCCCAGTGTTGATTATTTTCCTATAACATCAAGTCCCAAAGAGTTTTCTTCCTTTTATACCAACAAATTGCCAACGATTACAATTTTTAATTTAATAAAGAATGACACGTCATATTTATTACTTAATACTTGCATTAATGTTGTGGAATGCCTGTGAAACAAGTTAGTTCCTGTTATCACTAACATTATAACGGCTATAAAATGCTGTTCGCTCACCAGCCTCTCTTTTTTCCCTCTCTTGAATTTAATGAGAAAAAAAAAACCCACACAACTTGTCATGTTACCAAGAAACTGGAAATTCCTAGGTCCTCTGTCCTGAAGACTTTCCCATAGTGGAAAACTTACTAATTGTTATAACGCGCTGACACAGGAGACTCCTTCCAACTTTTGCACAGTACTGTATGACAAAACATTTGAGAGGAAATTTAAATCTAAATGACATCAATGACCTGCAAGTTTACTTTAGCTGTATGTTAAAACATACAGTACTGTGCAAAGGTTTTAGGCACCCTTTTTTTTAGTACAAACTTTGTTATAGATTTTTTATTTTATGACTCTACATTATCAAGTCAGTACAAAAAACATTTTAGATTCCCAAACATTAGTTTTCTAGCACAAAATTAAATGTTACAGAAAAATGTTTGTATGTCATTAAAGAAAGCAGCATATTACGTAAGAGACACTTTTCAGACAAAAAACACAATGAAGGCTGCTGGGTTTTGCTGCAGAAATAAGAAGCGAGTGCGAAAGTCAAAGTCTCCAGAAGAACTGTGTCTGGTTCTGCAAGATGCTCAATAAAACTTACCAGCTCATTTCCTTATAAAACTGCACAAATTGTACCGGAGACTACTATTTTAATTTTTAATTCACACCAAATATTGACTTTCATTTCACTTCAAATATTGAGTTTCATTTACTACTGTTTACTGCTCTTTACGGTATTTTTTTTTAAAAGTAGAAACATTTAGTTGAATTATTTTGAAGGCATCTTTGTTCTACAGCATTTCTTTGCATATGCTTAAAATTTTTGCACAGTACTGTATGTGAGGAAAATTTAAGAGTAAAGGATGAAATAATAGGGTTTTGATCAAGTAAACCATTAAGGGGGAATGACCAGGGTGTCATGGTGGCTCACCCACTTATACCTGCCTCCGCATAAAGTGCCTCAAGTGCCCAAACTACTTTTTGGTGAACTTCAGCTTATAGAGATGTATCTCACTGTCCACCATGTTATATACGGCAGAGAAAGAAGAAAATAGAGAAAGCTAAAGCACCTTGAAGTGATTGGCAGTTTGTAGGATAAAGTGACTGAGCACCTCACCAAGGTCACATCCAAGGAGAGCACAGCCAATTACTATGCAGATCAGAGCTGGATGCAGTTTAGGGGGATTGCTCCGATGCAATCACATTAGCTGGCCAGAGAGGAAGCGGCTGTCTGACCTCAATCACTGGAGGCTGAAGAAAAGGAGAGGGGAGGAGAGGGGAGGATAGAGGAGTGTGAGGGCCGTTCTGTTTTCTCTCCCCTGAACCACTTTTCTGTCATCTTGGCCATGCACGTGATTAACAAACCAAACAACACAGCTGAGCTTGTATGCAAATTCACGACAATGGAGGGGAGTGTACACCGGGACTGATTTAGCTTACAGATTTTTTTTTTTTGGTAAAGTAGAAAAGCCTCAGTACAGCAGAAAGAGACGGTGTAAAATGGGTCACACTCTGAGATTGCATTCAGTATGTTTATGGGGCAATTGCTTAGTCTAGCACTAATTTAATATAGTTCTAGGTTGTGATATTGTTCAATCAAGGGAACAGTCACTGTACACTAGGGATGTAATCGAATATGAATATATTAATCCACATAATATGTTCTAGATGGGTACAAATACAGATATGAATAGGAGGTGCACTGTTTTTTTTTGTTTTTTTTTGCATCAGTGGGAGGTTTTTACTTTCACACGGCCGTGAACGATCGCTCAGATATGAGGCTCGCAGGACAAAGAAAGAGCACGCTCATTAACGTGAATGTGTGGCACTACATCATTTGCATCATCCTTAGTACCTGCCTGGTCAGGGTCACAGTGGTGTAAATTAAACTACTAGTTTGTTTTTATTTTGGGGGCTATATTTGTTAGAAAATATTGTCGAAAAGTGCATGAATGGTGATTAAATCTCCAATTATGACCGGTTATGAACTTGAATGATGTAGCTTAGTTTGAGGAACTGTCAAAGCTAGAATTCATACACCATGCTAACAGTGCTGCTATTTTTACCTCTGTTTGTTTTCAGTGTTTTTCTTTGTCAGCAAACTGAGCTCCCTGTTCACAGCAACTGTAACACTTCTGCTGACCTGATCTCACACTCTCTTTTTCCAACTCTTGTGAATAAGCGGGATATCATGCGGATGATAATGTAGTTACACTTTGAACTTACATTTGTAAGTAACAGGGCAGTGGTAGCTCAGTGGCTAAAATGTTGGACTACTGCTCAGCAGGCCCTGAGTTCAAATCCCAAAACTACCAAGCTTCTGCTGCTGGGCCCTAGAGCAAGGCCCTCAGCTACTTAGCTGTATATGTGTAAGTCACCTTGGATAAGGGTGTCTGCCAAATACCATAAATGTAACAGAATATCTATGCCACATTACAAAACCCTTTATTTTTAAGCAAGTACAGTGGTACAAAATGTAAAATTTTCCATGAGCCTTATCCCTTCCATTGAAGCATGTGTTCGGATGACACACCAGTGGGCTTGATCTAACATGGATCATCAGGTTTTACACAAAATTGTGGAGTCTTTGTTAGCTTGAGTGCACACTGTCATTAGAGCAAAAAGGGGACATACCAAATACTAAGATATTCTGAAATTCATGTAAATATTTTCACAAATTGTTGCTGATTATATCATTTGTAATGAAAACCTTTGTGTTAAATTGAAAAAGAATGCCACACAGAAGCAGTTTCACTAGTGGTCTCAGACTTTTGGATCCCACTGTATATAAAGATTGAGGCAGATATTTATAGAAAAGCTTTGGGGTGAGATAGACTTCCTTTGCTAACAACATTAGCCTCATAGCTCCAGTACAAAACTTCAGAAAAACTTTGGACACCAAACATGTCTGGGTTGATCAACTCCATTTGGGGTAAGTTTGAAAAATTGTGTAAATTTGCTTTCCCTCCAAAACTAGCTCCCAACTGCTTATCTCAGTGGTTGTACTGGATTTTTCAGAAGAGCATCTGACACTCAAAGGGTACAGTACAGCTGTGTGAGTGAAAATGTTGCAAAATGAGAAAAGTTTTAAACCAGACATTGAAGGAGGATTTGATCTGAATATTCGAGGTGTAAGTTTTAAGTTTATTTATAACAGCTCGGGTTACTGTCTGTGTGGAGGTTCTTTGCATGTTCTCCCCGTGTCTGCATGGGTTTTCTTCTGGTTCTCCAGTTTCCCAGAGAAGTCCAATGAAATCCTATATAGGGTGTATTCCTGGCTCACACCTAGTGTTCCCGGGATAGGCTCCGTGTCCACTGTGACCCTGAACAAGATAAAAATGAGTGACTGAGCAGCAATGACAATAGTGCTGGCTATAATTCAAATCATAGGTTTATATTATTCTATAGTAGCAGATAAATCACCTGGTCTTGTATGGTGGATGCTCTACATAATTCAGTTCAATTCAGTTTTATTTGTATAGCACTTTTAACAATGGACATTGTCCCAAAGCAGCTTTACAGAAATATATAAATTCAGGATATAGATTTTAAATGTATGGATTTATCCCCAGTGAGCAAGCCAGAGGCGATGGTGGCAAGGAAAAACTCCCTGAGATGATATGAGGAAGAAACCTTGAGAGGAACCAGACTCAAAAGGGAACCCATCCTCATCTGGGTAATACCAGATAGTGCAATTATAAATAAATAAATAAATAATCTAAGAGGAATAATAAACACAATAAAAACCTGCCATTATTAACCAAAGAAAATCTTTGCTCATACGGTGAAGTTTTCTGTAAGGAGATGTTTATGTAACATTTCTGGAAGGAGTCTTCAGTGTCAGCACTTGTAACAGTTGAAGGTAAAGCTGTAAAATGTTTGCGCATTCTGCTTTCTCGGTAACATGACAAGCTTGACAGTGAGCTGCATCAGACCACCGCATCATTAATGACTTTCCTATAACAGCACTCCCAATCATGGGTTATTCCTTACATAGACCTTCTGTAGATACTGAATATACAATATCAATTTTCATTTTAATCCAAAAGTTGGTACATGGTAGAGTAAGAGATTTTAGCACCTCTGTAAGCACAATCATAATCAGGTTGCGAGTAGTCGATCATTTTTGTTGGACTGTACTGATGTGTGTGAGGAAATATTCCTCTGTTCTGCTTCTGTGAGGTGTAGCACAAAGACGTCTGATCATCATGGCCAAAGTAGAAAATGAAAAAAAAAAAAAAAAAAAAAAAAATCTCACTCAAGCCTGGTGTCCCGTAATGGAATCTGCATGGCGTGCATACATAAATCACAGGGCGTTTTCATATGCATAATGTCTTCTCATCCTGTCTCTTTCCAGGAGATGAGAATCACTGAGGGGGAGGGATGGAGACTGAGGGGGGGGGGGAGTGGAAAGGATTTTTCTGTTTTTTTTTTAACCCCCCCCCTTCTTATTCTTCAAGAAGAAACTGTCTTTAATGCTTCTAATCTATTGTGCTGACAGCATAGCAGTGGTGAGATGTTGCGATGGGAGATCGCGAGGTGTTTGGCAGACAGCTGCTCTTACTGTATGTGTGTGTGCGAAAGACAGAATTTGAGAGAAAGAGAGAATGAAAAAGGAAAGAGGGAGAGAGAGAGCACGCCTCGTCTCGAGCATGTCCGTGGGACTTTTGGGAGATTTGAGAGAAGACAGGCTTTTTTCTCCCGCTTTCTCTCTCCTCCCGGGCTTTGTTATGTTAATGCGCCTGGATGTTGCAAATTCATAGTGATTTTTCATCTGGCGAGTGACGGGAGATAAAAGGGAAGTGACGAGGTGTCTTGATTGTCCTCAGTGTTGGGCTGTGACTGCTAACAAGGCTGCACATTGTACTGATGCCATTTTCAACCACCCCCCATTTGCATCTCCAAGCCTGCACTTTATCCTTAACCCCCGCCTAAAAGTTTATGCCCCCTCATTAGACAGAAGCAGTGGTGTAAGATTAAAAATGTGGCAATGCTTTTATTTCCAAAAAGGCCTCTCTCTTACACGAGCTGTAAAAGCAGATGTTGCCAAACGACTGATGCTATATTTATACCTCTGCTCTGGCGGCGAAGCTGGCGTTTTTCGAATATGAGCTGCTATATCAGCACAAGGTAACTGTTGCTTAATGACATTTGCATTTTTATCTTGAGAGATTCCTCAAACGTTTGCGTTATTGAGGATTTATGGCAACACTCTTCGCCCCATATTCCATCAACTTCAATCATAAAGGCGGCACTCCATAACTCAGTGCAAGATGAATCTGCTGGCCCCTGGAATAATTAAATAGTGGATTTTTTTTTTTTGATAACGGAAGCTCGGTGTAAATCATTTTGTTTATGCACGCTTAGGCCTTGAACATAGTGTCATCTCCAGAAAGCAAAGCTGAGGTGAAAGTTAAGTGTGGTCCATTATCATGCAACGTTTTTTAATGTCTGTAAAACCAACAAAGTGAAGGTGATGGACTATTAGTGACATGGTTACAACTCAAAAATAATTTGTAACCATATGCTAACAGATGCTAATCGGATAACAAATTGTGTGTAATTGTTCCATAAACCAAGTACGTCCATCATCATTGCTTTGAATGAAGAGTTTAGTCCAGTGTCCCCTCTCTGGACTGAACACACAGTAAGTGTGATTGTAGTGCAGTTGTGCAGTGAACACACAAGAGCTCTCACAAGCAGAATAATTGATGCTTCACCCCTGTGGTATTGTTTATGGATGCATAGGAAGATAATGTACCGATTAATAATACATACAATTTAATTCCTACCCCCACTGAAAGGCAGAAATAGCAATGGAGAAATAATTAAGAATCCATTACAGTAAAATGATACATCCTCCTTACCATTGCGGACAAGCTGCGGTGCAATAAAGGGAAGACTATCTAAAGCTGAAGGAGGATCTAATCACGTTGTTGTGGAGAGTGAGGCGTGAGGAAGAATTTTAGGAGTACCTTGGGACAGAGACCAGTTAGTTATCGATGCTGAAAATAAAAAACAAGACAAGGACGTTGGACACATACAACCCCAAATCCAGTTGGGACGCTGTGTAAAATGTAAATAAAAACAGAATGCAATGATTTGCAAATCTCATAAACTCATATGTTATTCACAATAGAACATAGAAAACATATCAAATGTTTAAACTGAGGAAATGTACCATTTTAAGAAAAAAAAGAAGGTAATTTTGAATTTGATGGCCACAACACATCTCAAAAGGCAACAAAAGGTTTGAAAAGTAAGTAAGAGAAACAGCTGGAGGTTAATTGGCAACAGGTCAGTAACATGATTGGGTATAAAAAGTGTATCTTAGAGAGGCAGAGTCTCTCAAAAGTAAAGATGGGCAGAGGTTCACCAATCTGCGAAAAACTGCGTCTACAATTTATGGAACAATTTCAGAATAATGTTCCTCAATGTAAAATTGCGAAGACTGTGAATATCTCATCATCTACAGTACATAATATCATCAAAAGATTCAAAGAATCTGGAGAAATCTCTGTGTGCAAATCAATTTTTGCGGTGAAAATCAATATTGCATGTCCGTGATCTTCGGGCCCTCAGGCAGCACTGCCAATATCCAATAACCAATAACCATCAATTCAAATATCACCATATTACAGACGATTTAACATAGAAATAGCAGTTGGTATGAATGAATTCCCAAACCTCCCTGTCCTCCCCCCAGTTGCTCTATATCTATGCCCTGATTGGAGGACAACATACTCTTTGTATAATGGATGTGATGGGCAGTTAATTATCGAGTAAGCTTTTTTAACAACACCTTCTTTAAAAATGTCTTGAAGCAACATCTGTTGAACTCTGATCACCTTGTAGGCAGTCTTAATCAGCTAAGTCATCTTAGTCATTGTCTTTGAATACAGTTCGCCGTGCCATCCACAAATGCAGGTTAAAGCTTTATCATGCAAAGAAGAAGCCATATGTGACATGATCCAGAAACGCTGCTGTCTTCTCTGGGCCAAAGCTCATTTAAAATGGACTGAGGCAAAGTGGAAAACTGTACTGTGGTTAGACGAATTGAAATTTGAAATTCTTTTTGGAAACCATGGACTAAACTAAAGAGGACTAAAGAGGAGAGGGACCATCCGGCTTTTTATCAGCATTCAAAAGCCTGCATCTCTGATGGTATGGGGGTACATTAGTGCCTATGGAATGGGCAGCTTGCACATCTGGAAAGGCACTATCAACGCTGAAAGGTATATACAGGTTTTAGAGCAACATATGCTTCCATCCAGATTCCATTCCAGCTTTACTTCTGAGAGACTCTGCCTCTCTAAGATACTCTTTTTATACCCAATCATGTTATTGACCTGTTGCCAATTAACCTAATTAGTTGCAAAATATTCCTCCAGCTGTTACAGTGGGGGAAAAAAGTATTTGATCCCCTGCTGATTTTGTACGTTTGCCCACTGACAAAGAAATGATCAGTCTATGATTTTAATGGTAGGTGTATTTTAAAAGTGAGAGACAGAATAACAACAAAAAAATCCAGAAAAATGCATTTCAAAAAAGTTATAAATTGATTTGCATTTTAATGAGGGAAATAAGTATTTGATCCCCTATCAGTCAGCAAGATTTCTGGCTCCCAGGTGTCTTTTACAGAGGTAATGAGCTGAGATTAGGAGCACTCTCTTAAAGGGAGTGCTCCTAATCTTAGTTTGTTACCTGTAAAAAGACACCTGTCCACAGAAGCAATCAATCAATCAGATTCCAAACTCTCCACCATGGCCAAGACCAAAGAGCTGTCCAAGGATGTCAGGGACAAGATTGTAGACCTACACAAGGCTGGAATGGGCCACAAGACCATCGCCAAGCAGCTTGGTGAGAAGGTGACAACAGTTGGTGCGATTATTCGCAAATAAAAGAAACTGTCTCCCTCGGTCTGGGACTTCATGCAAGATCTCACCTCGTGGAGTTTCAATGATCATGAGAACGGTGAGGAATCAGCCCAGAACTACACGGGAGGATCTTGTTAATGATCTCAAGGCAGCTGGGACCATAGTCACCAAGAAAACAATTGGTAACACACTACGCCGTGAAGGACTGAAATCCTGCAGCGCCTGCAAGGTCCCCCTGCTCAAGAAAGCACATGTACAGGCCTGTCTGAAGTTTGCCTGAATGATTCAGAGGAGAACTGGGTGAAAGTGTTGTGGTCAGGTGTGGTCAGATCTCTTTGGCATCAACTCAACTCGCCGTGTTTGGAGGAGGAGGAATGCTGCCTATGACCCCAAGTCATAACACCATCCCCACTGTCAAACATGGAGGTGGGAACATTATGCTTTAGGGGTGTTTTTATGCTAAGGGGCCAGGACAACTGCACCACATCAAAGGGACGATGGACGGGGCCATGTACTGTCAAATCTTGGGTGAGAACCTCCTTCACTCAGCCAGGGCATTGAAAATGACCTTAATGACTTAGAGAGGATCTGCAAAGAAGAGTGGGACAAAATCCCTCCTGAGATGTGTGCAAAACCAGTGGCCAACTATAAGACACGTCTGACCTCTGTTATTGACAACAAGGGTTTTGCCACCAAGTACTAAGTCAAAGGGGTCAAATACTTATTTCCCTCATTAAAATGCAAATCAATTGATAACTTTTTTGAAATGCGTTTTTCTGGATTTTTTGTTGTTATTCTGTCTCTCACTGTTAAAATACACCTACCATTAAAATTATAGACTGATCATTTCTTTGTCAGTGGGCAAACGTGCAAAATCAGCAGGGGATCAAATACTTTTTTCCCCCACTGTACTTTTTAGTAACACTTACTTTTCTAGCCTTTTGTTGCCCCCGTCCCAACTTTTTTGAGATCAAAATTCAAAATTACCTTATTCTTTCTTTAAAATGGTACATTTCCTCAGTTTAAACATTTGATATGTTTTCTATGTTCTATTGTGAATAACATATGGGTTTATGAGATTGGCAAATCATTGCATTCTGTTTTTATTTACATTTTACACAGTGTCCCAACTTTTTTGGAATTGGGGTTGTACATAAAGAGCTAAAATTGGTGTATTTAGTTAAGTAGGTACAAGAATAGTGTCTGAGCACAGTTAAGCTAAATCCCCGAGAGCATTTCGATGCACTCTTCTGGGCACTGATTGATTTGCGTACATGTGCAGGCTCTTGTCAGCAACCCCACCACTTAACAAGCTTAATTGTTTTAGCCAAGGACCATTTGTTAATTTGCACGGCGGTTTGGACGATTGCCCCCAATGTCCAAAAAAAAAAAAATGCTCCTAAATAGTGTGCGAGAGGCGGGCTGTCCAACTGATCTCCCTGGCACCCTTCATCTCTCTTCATCTCGATTGTTTAATGAGAAAAATCATAAAAATGTCCTTTGCATTTGAGAGGATGCCAGATATCGCCCTCGCTTTGCGCTTAGCTGCTCGTCATCTGTTCTTTGTTGTAGTGCTGAAAAGATTCACATGAAATAACGCAGAGACGTTTGCGTGAGCCAGTGGATCTTCAATAAAATAAGCAAACATGCAAAAGGTTCATCAGCTGCCACCTCTGAGTACCCAAAATCCCTCTTCCAAATTCAAATGATGATGCCCTCTCAGAGTCTGCAAAAAAAAAAACAGGATCAAGCTGGCTTTTTAATAGACGAGGATTTGAATATTCAAATGAACATTTGACTGATCTTTTGTTTGAGTCTCTTTCCGTCTCTGGTTATTAGACCGAGAGCCTGAAAACTTTCTGGTGTTTTTTTGGCGAATTGTTCCACAATTGACTTTACACCATGGGGAACTTTAATCACGGTTTGTTTGCTTTCACTCATTTCCATTTAGTTCTCTCCAAGAAACTGTGAGTTGAGGTTTTGAGCAAACTTTGGGGTCTTACAGCTCCAAAAGCCGTTTTTTCTTGGAAATCATGAATGTGTTTACAGAGATATAATTGGGGCAGCTCTTGTAAAATCTCAATGCTACAATAAAACTTTTGTTTTGAGTATTCTGTGGAAATGGTTACTTTTCTCACAAAACTTTCAAGTTTTTAAACAAAGTTTCATGGTTTTTCACCCATTCAACTTAAAGCACGTGTGTAAAAAAAAACAAAACAACAACAACAACCTTATCTTCAGTAGTACAATGCTGTTCCAGTGAGCACTGACTGACCAGAGACATTCATGGATGTCCATTAATAGTCCGGTCTGATCTGACCTACTAAAAAAAAAAGAGACATTATTGGTCTATTTTTTGGTGAGTCCTGAATGGTATGCCTTGATTTCCCCTAAATATGCATTTGTTTCTTGGTCTGTATTAGTTTTGTCAGCTTGCACAGTATATGACCACAACAGTCATATTCTACATCTTCAAAAAAGCAGAAATCTAGTTTAAATAGCGATCCTAAGACAAACACTTGAGAAGCTCAGTGTTGAAGTGGTTAAAGTTCTCAGAACACTGTTAGGTCACTGGGAAACAGGGATGGAAAGCATAAGCTAGCTATTGTCTGAAGCTAACAATTTAGCTAGCTAAAATATTTCATCATGTCTTTCATACAGACATTGTGAAGGCGTGGTGACATTGGAAACGACAAAAATATCACTGTAATTATACTTAGCATTAACCGCTTTTTCCATTTTGAAAAAAAACAAAAAAACAAAAAAAACACCACCAACAACAACCATGTGTCTCAACTTCTGAACTCTGAGCTACAGTATCAAATTTCCACTTCTGAATGAATTGTAAACGGATAATCCTTTCATGTGGAATATTACCTTTTAAACAGAGTAAACATGGTGTCCTTAACACAATCTACAGAATTCTCACTGGGAAAAAAAAAACCCAAAACAAAAAAACAAAAAACAAATGACATGTCAGTTTGGTCATATTTCCTACCTTACACCATCTTATGAATATATTTATCTTGTGTCGTCTGTAAAGCTGTAAAGCCCCAACCTTCATTATTAGTAAGTGCATTTGCATGGCGATATGTCCAGACAGAAATAATGACATTGTCAGGCAGCACAAGGTTGATAATAAAAAAGACGGATCCTGCCGCCTCCCAACCTCGCCGCTATGATGAGACCAAGTTCAGTGATGTTGAACAAGTGAATTTTGTGCAGTGATTCAAATAAGGACATCCCGCCCTCAGTTCTGAGATGAGTTAAACAAACCAAGTAATAGAAGCAGGCTCTGTATTAATTATGCCTGAGAGCACTGAGAGTCTGTGGAGTCTTGGGTGTTGATGGGGGGAATTGCATACTTCACAGCCACTGCCCTTCTGATGGTAGGTTTGGGGGCTAACAAATTGATTGATGGATTGCTATTTGCATGTAACTAAAAGTGAGAATTCCAGACGCATATGTAAAACTGGAAAGGCAGACCCGTCACGTGATTTGTTTTCCTTGATCTTGATGCAAGTAAGAAAGCTGACAGTGTGTGAACCGCAAACCCCCTTACAGTTATTCTGAGTTGGTCTTACAGCGATGCAAACTTTTGTTATCTTTACATGAGTGTTGTCGGATTCGTGTGTTAGAAATGTATTGTGTGTATGGTATATACGTATGTAACCTTATGAGCTACCCTTGAAACCCTCAAGTACAGCTTTAATATGAATATGGTTTTACATTAAACAAACAGCCTCCATTATGAGATGAATCCCACTTAGCATATTTGCCAATCTATATGCATTGCAAGAAAATAAGGTTTGAAGTGTTTTTTTTTTTTCTTTTGATGCAATAAGACATGACCTTCCAGTGTGACAGAAGACAGAGATGGCAATGAGTTGACAAAGATGCGTGCCGTCTGCACAGTACTGATCTATCGAGGCGGGGACTTTGTCCCTGGGCAATGCAATGAGCCGTATCTACATAAATGGTCCGGTCAGAGGGCCTATGCTGCTCAACACACACCCATACACACACCCCATATGGGATATATGGTTTTAAAGGACATGCCGGGCGGTCCTTCCCCACCACCACCACCACCACCACCACTCCAACCCCAAATCCATTTGAATATGGAATGCTGATTTATGACCTTATTTGGTCTGTCTTCTGTATGCAAATCCTGGAGGCCTCATTGGGCATATGCATAATGAGATTCTCAGGGTTGTCCCTCTCAAGTGTCACCGCCCCCTTGGCCTCCTTTTCCTCCTCTCCTCATCCTCCTCTTCCTCCCCACATCGACTGCCTAACAGTTCCCGCTCCGATGCCTGGGCTTTATTACCATCGCGCTAATTATGGATTTAGTCTGTGTGTGTGTTTAATAATTGCCTGCTCTCGGGGCATTCAATTGCCGGCCCGCGTGGGAATGAAATTGATTTTTAAGACATTAACCGATTGCTTTGAGTGCCCAGATCTGAAAGGATTTGAATAATTGGTGTGCGTGTTATCTTTATGAGGCGTTTGTAAGGGGGTATATTCAGAGGGCACTACTTAATGCAGTCAGGAGAAAAAGGAGAGGAGCTAGCTATTTTTTCTTTCAGGGTTTTTTTTTTTTTTTTTTTTTTTATCAAAAAGAAAATCACAGTGTCTCGCTAAAACATTATAATACCGTACAGTAATAAAGTGCCTTTGTTTCTGGAGCCGCTTTGCACACTTTTCCTTCCGCCTGTGGTGTGTGTGGGGCTTTTCTGTTGTTGTTGTTATTGTGCTGTTGTCTTGTTTTGGGTCATTGGTGGTTTGTTTGCAGGTTGATGCCTGAGTGTTTTCAGTATGTGTTGCTTTTGCTGATGGTTAGGAAATTCACACTGCTTGGTCCTTCAACCTTCTGTTCGTCGTCTTCTTCTTCTTCTTCTTCTTCCAATGATCATTACCAATACTACAAAAACGGTCATTTTTAACATTTATGAAACAAGACAGATTTGACTAATTATATTTCTCATACATGATCTCATCATTCTTCACAAATATTTCTCCCTATGAGTTCATATACAATCATATAAAATCATTAGGGACGAGAACGCATAACCCATGGAGGACTGTACTAATTGACTCAGCATCAGGTGTTAGTCATTAAGAAATGATAATATACAACACAAGTTGCCATTTAATGAAAATATGTGGCTTTGACGTTTTAAACAATTAAAGCGAACCCTGTGCGAACAGGAGATTCAAATAGATTTCAATTTAATATGTCAATTTCTTAAAGAGGCATAAACACATTTTTAACGCAGTTTTAAATAACGCATTCGTACGTAATAAACTTCAGATGAGTGTTACGTAAGGAATAAGAAAAGCACCAGACTTGTTATATCTCTTTTAATCAGGTAGTAATCTCCTTATTCGTATAAATACTTGGTGTTTCAAATATTCATCTCTAAACCAGAACAAGAACCTCACATGTTTTGTGATTTTACAGTAAAACATTTTGCTAATTTGTAACATTTTCAAAAGGCTTAATGCTTATTATCCAGTAGCTACACTGCAAACAATGTAAAATGATTAGTGTTAATATCACGTTATAAGAGTGAGGAGAGGAAGTGTGTAATCATCTCCATTTCCCTGGAGTTAAAGAGGTTAAACACTGCTAGAGGATGCGATGGAGAACGTTCCTCTTACAGCGTTAATATCTGAGATGACGACTACAGCTAGTGTATCCTGAATGCTGGAACTGATGGATGATTTTTGCTCTTCTAGGAGAATACGCTTGAGGAAACTAATAAACCTCCTTTGATATTCTTGTACAAGTTAAAACCCATCGCCTTTATTTAATTCCACATGCCTAGCAGTAAGATTTAATAATGAATCAATGGAACAGATGCCTATTGTGGGATGCAGTGAGGAATTCTTTTTTTTTTTTGTTGCGTGGCGAAACATGCGGCTTCGTTACAGATCAAAGTGTTTTTATGCGGCCGCCGTCCAGTAACTGCCACGTTCATGACAAAACTATCGCGGGACAATTTTCACCGCATGCATTTGTCAGACGTAGTGTGTCAGGTACTTAAAATATTAAACGTCCGAATAGCCAGCACCAGGGTAATCTACCGCATCAATATTTAACATTCCTTTATGCATGTATGCTGAATTGTCCAATTTCATTAAGGTCATTCGTCAGGCCTCAGGCTGTGCTGAGCGCCGGAGATTAGCAGGCCGGAGGTGTCCACTCGCTCATTCAGTCTCTCACACCTCCCCTCTTGCTCACTCACCTCACCTCACTCAGCCACTCACACCGCCTCTCTCGCTCACTCACTCAGTCACTCACACCTCCTCTTTCGCTCACTTACTCTTGTTCACACACTCAGTCACTTACACCACTCACTCTCTCTCTCTTTCTCTCTCTCTCTCTCTCTCTCTCCCACACACACACACACACACACACACACACACAATGTCACTCCCTCTCACAGTTGCTCACACCTCCTTACTCTCTCCTTATTCTTACTTGGTCACTCACTGTCTCACCCACTCAGTCACCCTCACACACTCATTCACTTACCCATAAACTCTTACTTGTTTCTGCACTCACATACTGTTTTATTTGCTCATTCATTCACTCACCCACTTACTGGCATTATCACATTCTCACTCATTGCCGTCTCACTCACTTACTCGCTAACTCACTCAATCACATAGGCACTAACACTATTTCCCACTATTTCATTCACTTTCTCAATCTTTCACTGACTTCCTCTCACCCACCCTCACTTGCTCACACACTTATTCGCTCACCCACTCATTCTCACTTCCTCCCACATCCTCACTACCACACTTGCTCTCTTACGTATTTTCTCACCAACTCAGTGATTCACATTCTCTCTTCCTCACTCATTCACAGACTCACTTGTTTGCTCATTTTCTCACTCATTTGGACACTTATTTGGTGACTTGCATTCTCCCTTCCTCATTCCATCAAACGCTATCTCACTCACTCATCTGTACACTCACCTACTCACTCAGTGTCACACACAGATCACCTCACTCCCTCCCTCACTCATTCACTCAGTCTCAGCTACTCACTCATTCATTACTTATTTGCTCATTGCTACTAACTCAATAGCTCACTCACTTACTAATTCAATCGCCTACCCACTCCCTCACTCAGAGTGAAAGTCCACGCCATAATAGGGCACTTTTTTCCCGAAAACTACATAAAATGTCATTGTAGATTACTCATATTTATGCGATTATACACTACCTTTGTAGCTGTTTTGAGGAGACAAGTAGCATCAGCATATCTTTAGCATATCTTTGAATTTGTAAGTGCTACATGACTATGTATACAGTATATTTCAATGCCATAAGCTACAAGGTAATATACAGTATGCGAGAGGGAGGCCAATGTTGCATTAACTTTGAATAACGTTGTACGACGTCATTTATTCCATGGTCTTAAACTTAATATTGTAACGTGATTTCTGCCCCTAGATTTCATCCACTGCATTCCCTCACTCCCTTACACTTCTTTGCTCTCATTCACTTCCTCAATTGTTCACACCCTTACCCACTCGCTGAATCACTTCAGTAACTGTTTCTGGTCAGGCTCGCAGTGGCTTCGGAAACTATCCCAGCTGTACATTCATGCTGTGAATCTCCCATTCTAAGGCATCCCAAAGGTGATCTTGTGCCCACTGTAGCCTCAGATTATTGTTTTTGGCTGACAGGAGTTTAACATGATGTGGTCTTCTGCTGTTGTAGCCCATTCACACCAAAGTTGTGACATCATGTGTGTTCTGAGATGTTTTTCTGTGCACCACGGTTGTAAAGAGTGGTTATTTGAGTGTCATGTTAGCGACAAAATCGACGCAGGACTACACTATCCATCAGCCCCTGCACATCACATGGCCCCATCATGATCGCCCACACCTGAATCCCTATATGTTCCTCACTCATGTTTCGGTTAATATTCTTGTACTGTTATTTTTTTTGTTCGTATCTCACTTAAAAATAAATTGCTTGTACTTACTGTGTGTTCTCGTCCTCCTGGGAAGTTCGTATTTACGAGTTGGGAAGTCGTAATTACGACGTCAGGTGTGTTCAAGTCACTTTGGTCGGAGCAAGATGCCGGTGTACCTTCTCTTTATTAACTACCAAAAAAATACAGCAAGGTTTTTTAACTCTACTTCTAGAAAATGAAGGACAAAGAATGTGCATCAGGTGTGTTTTGCTTTTTTTAATGTTTTTAATCAATTTATGAAACTATTGTAAACTTTATTGTTACATATTATATCGTAAGTGTATAATGCCATCGTATTTTGTGCAGGAAATTAGCTTGTTTTATTGTAAATAAAAAAGCCTGACAATAACTTGCTGCATATACCAACACATAATAACTGAAATCAGCTTCTGAGACGAGTAAACGTTCAATTTCAATAAATTTACCGTAAACTACAGACGTTGCATCCATTCTTTCCACCATGTTTTCTTACTGACACGCCCCCAACTCGGAAACTCAGAGCTGAAAGCAAATCCTGAGTTTCCCACTCGTAATTATGACTTTGTGGTGGTGTTCACGTTCAGCTCATAAATACGATCTTTCCGACATGACTTGAATGCACCATTAGAGCCGACTCCCAATCCTGATATTGAGTTACCATGGCTGTCCTGTCAGCTCGAACCGGTCTGTCCATTTTCTTCTGATCTCTCTCATCAACAAGGCATTTCTGTTCACAGAACTCCTACTCCCTGGATGTTTTTTGTTTTTTGCACCATGCTGTGCTTGTGCATGAAAATCCCAGGGCAAGCCTGTTTGATGCCAACAACCATGGTCAAAGTCACTGAGATCTAATGTTTGATGTGAACATTAACCGGAGCCCTTGAGTTGTGTCTGCATGATTTTTGCACTCAGCTGCTTTTGCACTAAGCTTCAGGGAATGCAGTGGATGAAACATGATTAGATGGACTGGATAATTACATGAATATACAGGTATACAGGTGTCCCTAATAAACTGGCTGGAGAGTTTATATAATAAGGACCCAGGGATAGAGACGACTCAACTTCAGTTAATTATTAACAGCTACAGCTATAATAAGGGCAGATGATATAAATGAAAGCAACTGAGAAAACAAGTGACAATCGGATTGAATAATTTTAATAACAAAAGTTAATTGCCATTGAGTTGTGAAGATCATTTTAAACATATGGAAAGGAGCTTTTGTCATATAAACCCCACTGGCTCTGTATCTGTATCTCTTGTATCTGTTTACCCATTAAACATCTTTGAAAGGCTGACGATTCTGTCCAGAATAGTTTTTCTACAAATATTCCAATGAGTGTTTTCAAAATACAGGATATTTGTCTGCGACGCTTTCTTCTGAAAAATGTCTCTTTCATCGAGCACTTTATTTCAGGCCGAGCACCTTTGAGGCGTGACATTTTAACGGCCCTAATTCTCACGACACACATCTCCATGTTCTCTTCACGCCAAGGTGTCATTTTCATTTCAAACCTGATTTACCAATTTGTCTCTGTAACACAGACCCATTTGCATGAGCGGCATTTCTCTATATGCAAAAGCGCAATGCAGAAAGGGACCGGCGTCGCAGGGTTATTTTCTTGAATCTAATTTGACGCTTTTCAGAGGAAAAGGGCCTCAGAGGAACAACTGTACCGCTTGTCCTCGCTGTACCTTCGTGATGTCCTGATGACAAGTGTTTTTAATATGCATGGGGCAATTTCGCTATTTCGTCCACTGACGTGAGGGAAGTCTGTAATATTAAAACACCCCTTCTTTATGATCATTGCTCCACGGAGTAGAATGGGGATCTATATAGCAGCTTCCGTGCCCATTTTTTTGTACAGTTTGACAAACATTGAAAATGGATGTGCATGCTTGTCTAAGAATGGCTGGTAGACCAAAAGAGAGAGAGAGAGACAGAGGAGAGGAAAAAGAGAGTGATCAATGTACCAGTTGTCAGCGGTGAGGTTGGGTGAGGCACGTAGAGTTGGCATGTCTGCATGATATGGGTGTTTGTGCGCCAAATTTTTCACTCCACTGGTCCTGTCACAGCAGCACGTCGCCCCATGCCTCCTCGGCCGCGTCCTCATCCCAACACAGCCTGCTGCCACTCAGCATGAGGAGAAGGCCTTCCATATTTCCCAAATCTGCTGCTCTGTGGAAAGAGGCTGACATCCAGAGGGCACTGCCTCTTTCCTCCTTCTCGCTTCATTTATCCTTCTCTCAGGTCTGCAACACTCTGAACATCTACTTCCACACCCAGTCCCACCTCCGCGACTCCTTCACTTTGTTTACAGTTAATCAATCTCGTGATGCCTTTTAATCATACGCACAGCACTAGCTGCCACCACAGAGAAGGCGAATCATCAGTGGATCGTTTTACTCTTACAGAGAAAGGGAGAGAGGTTGAAAGAGAGAGCTTTACTCCACTGTATATGCAATATAAAGAACACAGCAAGTCAAATTATGTAATGTAAGTAGAAGCAGATGTATTGGAGTAGCATTTGATTGAAACATTCAGATTCAATCACAACATCCATGGCGCATGTATATTTAATTTGCATCACCAGTGATGTGCAGAAATGTATGACCTCTTTAACAATACAGTTTGCATAAAAAGAAGTTGAAGATAAGCAAACTATAGACATTTTTGTCAAGAGAGACCCCCATTTCTCCCTATTTGCATTATGATTGAATTTTGTAACTTTCAGTAAGTCACATAAACTGATGCAACACAGTAGCTAGAAAGAGCAGCTAATGCAACCGCTAATGTTTTCTTATACTTATTCCTGAATTTAATTTAAAAGTACACTATGTCAGTTTTGGCCCTCTTTTATTAAAAAGTAAAACTGCATGCATTTTGCAGAAGAACACTGTGCTTGGTTGTGCTTTGGCTCTGCGTGTCTGTGTGGATGAATATGGTTAGCGGCACCGGTCAGTGTGGGGGAAATGGATATATATATATATATTTATATATTTATTTATTTATTTTTAAACCAGTAAAGGGGTTGAAACTGAAACACTAACATCCTCTCATGCTGAACAGGAAAACAAGGTGTGTAAATATCTATATGAGTTCCAGTTTACGTGGACATGATATGAGCAGATCACAAGGAAATATAAAGTACTTTGCATGGCACTGTAACCGCTAAACCCATAGCTTAATTGTGCCTCCCTTTGGCTAGTGATACCCAACTAGCCTAATTAGAAAGGTTTTATATTTTATTGGTCTGGTAGTCCTACAAACAGTGATAACACCCGAGGCAAGTTTTATGATAAATCCAATTCTGATCATGTCATATATTGACAGCTAAGTTACCTCAGCTTCCATAAAACAAGACATAGGCTACTAGCTGAGCTGGAAAAAATGCATGGAGAAGAATCTGGGCTCAACCCCGGATGATTAACAGTCCAGCTAACGCCCCTGGTTATGACTAATCGGAAACACTGATGTTTTTAAAAAATTAATTACGTTACAAAAGTTATTAACATAACGATTGCTAGTCTGATAAGGTCAAATGTGGTACAGGCGGTGGCAGAGGTGTTTTACTTGGAGTAGAAGTGAATTGTTCTTTCTCATAACTAAAAAAAAATAGAGATTATCCTACTGCTCATAAAACATTCACTACTAGGCTCAAGAGACCGGTTTAGATGGAAAGGGTTGTAAGCTGACTAATTAGACAGCTGAAAACAATGTTCATTTAGCTACCCATTAGGTTTATTATTTGCATGGTCCTTGAAAATAAAATCCAGCACTGCACAATAACAACCCATACAGAAATCACCCTTTACAATAGATAATGCTTTACAATGAACTCTGTTAGAGGGCTACATGGCTATCTATCCTTTCAATAAAATATCGTACCTGTTGAGTAAGAAAAAAATCCATCTCTGGTTCTTGGTTACTGGTTTTCACAACCGGTGATTCCCCGGAGGTTTGCCGTTTAGCATGGTCCATGGTCTCGCTCATTGTGAGAACGAACCTACACTACTCCCACACCTTATACGTGACAAAGTAGCCGGAGCTACTTTTCCCTGTTTATGGATATGATGAGACACGCACAGGTGATTGATGTATGTACGCAATTTCCCAAAAAATCCATCCTGACAGGTCTAAAATATAAATACTTATAATAGGCTTACCTTAGTGAATCAGAGTAAGACAAAAACACAGTTTGGAAGATGGATTTATGATGTACTTACTCATTATTTAAATTTTTGTTTATTTTGGACGAAAAAAAAAGTTACATAGTGTACCTTTAACTCGGAATACCACAACTCCTACTAGGAAAAGTGCAATGGGATGTCACTTGATGTCAAATTTCCCAGCAGACAGATAATGTTATTAAAACATTAAAAAACAAGTATTTCAAAGTAAAATTCCAGAAACAATGGAATAATGGTTTATTTCCCAACGTTATTAGAATGTTCCTCACACAATATATTCAGTTAGATAAAAACTATTTCCATACCACTTATCCTACACAGGGTCGTGGGGAGCCTGGAGCCTATCCCAGGAAAGTTGGAGCACAAAGCAGGGGACACCCTGGACATCGCAGTACACAATCACGCACACATTACAGAAAATTTGTAAATATCAATCAGCCTACAACGCATGTCTTTTGACCGGGGGAGGAAACCGGAGTACCCGGAGGAAACCCCTGAAGGACAGGGAGAACTCTGCGCACTCAGAGCAGAGGCAGGATTTGAACCTCTAACCCTGGAGGTGTTATGTGAAAACTTTCTCAGAACTCGAGAAAGTTCTGCTACCCTAAAATTATAAGCTGGGTTCCACCTAATAAACAATTCAACAATTTTGACATCACTGACAAATGGTGATGTCATGTGACATCATGCTAACATGCTGGCTCATCTTAACACAATTTTAAGGTTGCATAGTTGAGACAAAGGTAATATAAATATAACTTGTTATGCTTGCAGATACATTAATCACAAAACCATGTGTTCTCTTAGTTAGCAAACAGAACAATATCTACTTTGAGATTCTGTAATAACTCATAGACCTTTCAGCTTTGGATATCACAACTGAGTGGTGTGATTGTTATTCACTCCGATTTGCAGTCTATGCAGATGGGGAGATGAATCTGTTTTCAGGTGAGGCAAGCTCAGCCATTTTATTTGTTTATACATCATCTTTTAAAGCTCTCAAGACAGGAACACTTTGTGATTGGAAGCAGGAAATGTCAAGTAAGAACTTTCCACAGAATGCAGCATATGCTCCAAATGGTTCATGGATGAAACCTTTCAGGGCCAGGAGCATCTTGGGCATGCTCATTGAAACCGCAGCAATAAAGTCTGTCTGCAGACTGACCACAGAAGGCATGTCTTTGAATTTCTACAGTCATGTGAAAAAATAAGTACACCCCATGGAAATTGTTGGCTTTTTTGACATATTTGGACAAGCAAACATTTGGTCCTCTTTGAAACAGTGCCTATTAATAAAATTGATATATTTGAACAAAACCACAGGGAAAAAGAGCTTTTCAATCATTTATTCAACATAAATATCGATAGATGTGATATTCTCCTGTGGAAAAAAGTAAGTACACCCGTGGCCTCAGAAGCTAGTATTGGTCCCTTTAGTAGAAATAACTTCTTGTAGGCGTTTCGCATAATTGTTCACTAGGCTTGCTGGAATTTTTGACCACTCTTCCACACAATATTCTTTCAGTCGCAAGATGTTTGAGGGTTTTCTTGCATGTACTGCCCGTTTCAAATCCCCCTACAACATTTCAATGGGATTCAAATCAGGGCTTTGACTAGGCCATTCCATAACCCTCCACTTCTTCTTTTTGTGCCATTCCTTGGTGAATTTGCTAGTGTGCTTAGGATCATTATCCTGTTGAAAGGTCCACTTTTGGTTCAACTTCAACTTTCGGACAGATGGCCTCAATTTATCTTCAAGCACTCTTTGATATGATGCAGAATTCATAGTTTAATCAATGAATGCAAGCTGTCCAGTCCCTGAGGCAGCGAAGCAACCCCAAACCCTAACATTTCCACCACCGTGCTTCACAGCAGTATGAGGTGCTTCTCCTGAAAAGGTGCCTGTGGTTTGCACCAAACATGTCTGCTGTTACTGTGGCCAAACAACTCTATCTTTGATTCATCTGTCCAGAGCACATTATTCCAAAAGGCCTGCTCTTCGCCTATATGCTCATTGGCAAACTGTAGTCTTGCTCTAATGTGCTTTTTAGACAGCAAAGGCTTTTTCCTGGCACGCCTCCCATGCGGGTCAAATTTGTGCAGTCTCTTTCTGATTGGAGAAGCATGCACTTTGACACCAACAGTTGCAAGACTTACTAGCAGATCCTGCGATGAAATTTTGGGGTCCTTGGAGACTTCTTTTTGCATCAGACAGTCTGCTATTGGGCTGAATTTGCTGGGATGGCCAGTCCTGGACAAATTGGCAGTTGTTTGAAATCCGCACCTTTTGTAGATGATTTTCCTTACAGTGGAATGATGTATTTCAAATAATTTGGAGATCTTTTTAAATCCCTTGCCAGACTCATAGGCATCCACAACCTTTTTTCTGAAGGCCTTATAGAACTCTTTAGATCTTGGGATGCTGACACCACACAGCTCAATAGCAAAGGGAACACCAGACACTAGATATGAGAGGGGTATAAATAAGACAGGTTCCACCTGCACTCCCTAAGCAGGTTCTAATCATTGGCACCCAATTTTGAACACCTGATTCTAATTTTATGGATTTGAAGGTGTGATAAATGTAGGGGTGTACTTACTTTTTCCATGTGACTGATCTGTTTTTTTGTTAATTTAAATTGTGAGAATTACTACAAAATGTCAATTTTATGATAAGTTGATAGTGTATCAACTTTTCAGTAGGCACTGTTTCAAAGAGGATCAAATGCTTGCTTGTCCAAATATGTAAAAAAAAAAAAAAAAAAAATATTATATATATATATATATATATATATATATATATATATATATATATATATATATATATATATATATATATATATATATATATGAAAATGTCATTTTTACATGACTGTACATTTACTGAAAACAGTGTGTCATTAAGTCATTAAGTCATGGGAAAGAGGACATGCCTTTGAGTCAATATACTGGAGTCAGTATCATTCAAATACAACTATTTTACAGATTTTAATAAACAGCTAGCTAAAAAGTGCTAACCTGACAAAATTTCTGAGGTATTCATTCACAGATGTTCATTATCTTCACTGCTATTTCTAATGCAAATAAAGCTAGCATGAAAAACAAATTGTGAAAGAGATTTCAGTCATATTTATAGATGCTTATAATCTTCATTGCTAACACTAGCCAACTAGCTAACATGCACTAATTTGACAGAACATCTGACAGGGTTTTTAAGTCGTATTTC
This sequence comes from Cranoglanis bouderius, assembly GCA_023630585.1. NCBI lineage: Eukaryota > Metazoa > Chordata > Actinopteri > Siluriformes > Cranoglanididae > Cranoglanis > Cranoglanis bouderius. The sequence continues at coordinate 15,622,385 of CM042547.1, forward strand.
TGAATGTTCAATCTTCACTGGTAATGCTAGAAATCTAGCTAATATGTGATAACCTGAGAGTGTTTCTGAGAATCATATTCATAAGTGTTTATTATCTTCACTGCAGATGCTAACAAGCTGGCTAACATAAACTAACTTGACAGAATCCCTTAGAAAAGTGATTTGAGTGTAAAAGCTAGAAACAAACAAACAAACAAACACAAAACTTGTAATAGAAACAACTTGCATTTGCAGATACCTTTCTTATAATTTGGTCCAAGTTTGTCATGTCTTATGTGTACTCTGTGCATTCCCTTGCTAGTAACCCCAGTAAACAGGATAATCACAATCTAGCATTATATAAAGTAAATTAAGAACACATGTAGCTTAAACAAACTGTTAGGCTGTTGTTATTAAGAATTAGCCCAAAAGCTAGCACATTGACTATCTTGTTAGCTAGCTATTTGGTAGTTAGAACACAAAACACTGCCATCTTTTACACTGTCTTCCAGATTGGTCATGGTGCAGAGAAAATGAGTCTTTAAAATAATAAAAACTGGAAAGGGAGGGTGTCTGGTTCCTCAGGGGATTCATGGGGTAGAAATGAAAGCGCTGCTTATAGACAGGGGTGTTTTTCCACAACCCACTCAAAAACAAAACCAATTGGAGCCAATAGAACTATTTCTGGATTATTTTCTGCCAATTTCAGATAGGTTCTTTTGTCTGATTGGCCATTTGTTTAACCAGTTCATATCGGCTATGACGAAATTACTGATAAAGACTTCCTAATGAATGGTTTTTAAAATTCATCAGGAAAAGTCATCAGGAGAAAATGACTTAAAATTATTATTCTATTATAATTAATAATTGATGAAGATATAGCAAAAGGTACCGAAAACATTGCACTCTTACAAAAAAAAAAAAAAAAAAAAAGGTTTCACAAAGCAACCTTGAGGTGTTCTTCAATTTGTCCCTCTGGAGGAACCCTTAAAACTTTGACATAGAACCTTACAACAGAGAGGGTTTCAATTAGAATCATTTTAGAAAGCTAAGAACCCTTTACTATCCAAAGAACCCTTGAGGAACCCTTTTTCTAAGAGTGTATACCTGGAATGTTTGATCTGGGCGAGAGGCCAACAGAAAAGCACAGCTCCAGTTTTTGGTGCCAAAAATTCCAAACTTGTACAGTGAAAAAAGGGCCAAAGATCCATGCAGAGATGAACACCCATGGTGCAGACCGAATGCGAGGTGTGCCGTGTACCACCCACAGTTGGGAAACCCCAGGGAATACAGTTAACCACATCCCTTGGACAGGAACACATAGTTGCATAGTTTGTGAATTACTGCACAGTGTCTTTCATATATAACAATGCTGTGTATCCTGAAGCAATGCAGGCCCATCACACACCTGTGAAGCTTCTTCTCCATCTGAAAGGAACTGGCTGATATATTGTTCAACAGCAAATAGCATTTAGTTTTATGACAGTAATATCCATCCAGTCGTCCTGAAGTAAGGTGTGTAATTTTCTCTCTTATCAGGCTGCTTTTTAAATACGTTCATAATGGACTCATGCTCTGGCCTTCTTCTTCTTCTTCGTCCTCGGTATTCACCCTCAGGCTTTTGTCTCTGATCATCACATCATCGCTTTATTCTGAGGCCACGTCTCCAGCCAATTTGCATAGCCTCAGAACAAAAGCGTGAACGAGAACATGAGGACCCTTCTGAATCCCATTTCAGTGCATCAAAAATCAGGGGGGAGGTGGCGCTGGTCACAGTCGCCCAGAGGTCTGCTGCAAAGATCTTTATTCAGATTGGAGTTGGAATTGTTTATCACAGTGACAGAAGCATGCCACGGCTGAGATAAAGGCGACGCTCCATCACAAGCCGCCTGACAGCACGAGGACATGTGCCCGCGCACCAAATATTATTAATAGATGCTGACTTGATTTGCTACGATTGCTGCGTCGTGGTATGGCTTGATTGCGGCCTATGAAGTCCTGTCTAAAGGGTAAGCGATATTTCACTGGCTGACAGAAGTCTGGAGACAGCTTTTCTTTCAATTTCAGTGGTGGTTCTTTACCACAGGAGCTGCTGTATTCAGTGTATGTGTGTGTTGGGAGTCCTGTCAGATACCAAATGATGAGAATGTGTTTGGACAAGCATGCACTGCTTTTGTCAAGTCTGCATTGTGTCCTAGGAACCATTTTGTGTACTATAAACTATGACTAGAGATCATACTTTGAACTATTAAGTGCACAAAATGAGCTCTAATTGAGTGGAGTTACAATGCTCTACAACAAACACTGAATTTAATAGTTGTTTATTCTGTGAAGATGCTTATGTCTATTAATCTGTACACATAGCTAGAACGACTCACTGTACAAATAAAGAGCACTTCTAACTAAGCAGGAGTCAAATAAAACCCAAAAAGTATGGTACCATAATGACAGGAGGTAAAGTATTAAATACAGTACTGTGCAAAAGTTTTAGGCACATGCAAAGAAATGCTGTAGAGCAAAGATGCCTTAAAAATAATGACATTAAATGTTTCTACATTAAAAGAAAAATACCATAAAGAGCAGTAAACAGTAGTAAATGAAACAAAGTCAATATTTGGTATGACAAAAAATAAATAAATAAATAAAAATAATAGTAGTCTCTGGTACAATTTGTGCAGTTTTAGGAAATGAGCTGGTAAGTTTTATTGACCATCTTGCAGAACCAGACACAGTTCTTCTGGAGACTTTGACTTTCGCACTCGCTTCTTATTTCTGCAGCAAAACCCAGCAGCCTTCATTGTGTTTTTTGTCTGAAAAGTGTCCCTTATGTAATATGCTGCTTTCTTTAATCACATACAAACATTTTTCAATAATATTTAATTTTGTGCTAGAAAACTAATGTTTGGGAATCTAAAATGTTTTTTGTACTGACTTGATAATGTAGAAGTCATAAAATAAAAAAAACATTTTAGATTCCTAAACATTTGCACAGTACTGTATATAGCATATAATTTCCCAGATATTGCAGTGTAACTCTAATGTATCATAAAATACATTTATGTAAAAAAAACTGACAATTTGTTCTACATACATATTAGTTAGTCTCAGCCTCAGATGCACCGCCCACAGGATACTGAGCATTTGATATATTTGGTACACTGTTCTGGCCACAAGCTTCAGAATCTTAAGGTAACACTATGATTGGCTCTCAAGCACTTCCATTCCCTGATTTCCAGCAGGAAACAGAAATTTAAACACCATGACATAATGTTTTTTTTTTTTTTTTTTGAGTAAGATATAGTCACTAGATTAAAAAAAAAAAAGTCTAGTCTTTAAAAGTAATTCAAAATTTAAAGTGAACAAGATAATCTCACGGGTTTAACAGAGGGACATGAGAGAAAGGCACGGTTCTTGGCCATGTTTTTTGACAAAACGTACCAAACTCTCTACAACAAAGCTAGCGATCTGGCTTTCAAGACAACATACTGTATTACCACTCCTTCAACCTTATGTGCATAATGCAAGCAATAAAAAAGGGGGGAAAATTACAAATGTTTTATGGGCAGTTTCCTATCAATATTAACACCACATTGTTTCATAGATTTAAACTAAGAAAGGTTTCCTCAACTGCTGCATTGCTTTTCCTGCTAGTTTGTTCTGTTGGTTTGCAGTACAAAAGACATGTAATAAAAATCTATAGATTTTTGGACTGGTATTTATCTACTTAAGTGGAATGAAGAAAAAGTGGTATTTTAAAATATTACACATAATTCAGCACACATTTCAAAGTACTAAGCCATAAAATGTATTGATACTAATATTATAGCCATAGATAAACTCTTTGCTGAAGGTTAAAATTCAGGTTTAAAAAAAACAAAACATTTTTTCACAGGCAATTTTAATTACACAAATGTAATGTCTCACTGTTTTTTTTAAATTTATTACAGAAATACAGTTTTGCATGTGCTAGACCTACATGTAAACACTTTTGTAAATTAGGCCCTGAAAACATCACATCAAAGCAACAAGTAATTAACGCTTCATCTGAGTAACAAATCTTCCAAGCATTTAACCAGCAACTAGATAAATCGTCTGTGAAACCTTTCAGCTTGTTGTGTGGGTCATTTTAATAGTAACAGGACTTGCAGGTGTTTTTCCACTCATCTGAGGAGCTTCATCAGTTCTTCTGAATGTTAGGGTTGAATTATCTGCTGGTTTATGATAGTGAAATCCAAAGTACTCAAGCATCATTAATTACTAATGTAATTAAGTGTAGTAATTTGTCATTTAACCCTCTGATGCATGAATTATGACCACTTGAGTCAGGATTTCCTATTTGTTTTAATTCTTCTCAAGGCATAAAAAAAAACAATTATTAACTTGTTTTTTTAACATGCATTTTTCAGGAAGTCCACTCTAGTGGACTGCATGCGTTTGAGCCTTCAACTTGAAGCAATATGTAGTTAATAGACTAATGAATAGAACTGCGTACTATGTGAAATGTATGAATATGTACTGGGTTTTAATGCTGTTTAACAAACATTTTAAGATATTTGAACATTTTTGTACTGTTCATGCCTATGGAAAAAACAACGATGTGGAACTGCACAGCCTACACTGTTTCAAAATATATTTCCAACAACAAGAAAAGAAAATTAATGTCTATGAGTCTCCAAATACTCCTTTTGAGATAAAACTCAACGGTATGGTCTTGTCAGTGTAGCTGACTCTTATATCAGTTCATCACATCTAACTATGAAAGTCGGCCTCTCTATTCTGTACTGCACTTGTGCCCTACAAAATGATGATAAAGATGGTAACCGTTACTGACACTATATAACTAATCCGCACAAAATATTGTTTTTACAGTAAATACCCTGCAAGATACATAATAACATAAGCAAACTGATTTACAATAAAAAAAAGTTACTAGAAACAAAGTATTTTCAAAACAACAAAGTTGAAGCAATGGTATGACTTGTAGCTGAAATATAGCTGGTGATGCATAATGTCCAATTTAGTCTACACATGGTTAATTGAAATTTACTCCTTATATGAAATTGATACTTGAAACAATTCTTTTTTTTCTTTTTTTTTTTTTTTTTTACCTGCAAGGGTCTTCTACAATAGAAGGACTGGCAATATATTCCTTCTGTGATCAACTTTTGTGGCTGTCTGTCGGCCATCTTGGTTGAAAAGAATTTTAGTTGCAGTTACAACTGCTAGCCACCGGGTAGAGGCCTATGGAGTGATGTAGTAGTGTCCACTGTAGTGGCTGATGTTCAGTTACACCATTGAAACCTGTGCATTTAAAAGAAAATGGCTATTGAATAGCTGTCCACTGTAGTGTCCAACATGCATCACAGGGTTAACTCCAACTCATAGTCCAAGTCTCATAAGCTCAAATCAAGTCATCCTAGGTCCAATTAATGTCACGAGTACTCCATCACTGTAGTTGACATATGCGTTAGTTTCATTTTATTTGGTCTTATCCCTGTATAATTATATAAAAATTCTATTTTACAGCACTTTGGCAGTCCTTGTGGTGTTTTAAATGTGCTATTTTGAATAAAGTTGACTTGACTTGTCTTGACTTAACTGTTTATTCCTCTTATACCACCAATTTGCCAATGATTTTTTAAAAATCAATTAAACAATAACATAAGACGTTTTATTCATTTCAATTTACATTTAATGTTGTGAAATGTTCGCTAAGCAAGTTAGTTCCTGTTATCACTTAGGTTATAGCAGCTATAAACTGTCAATCCCTCACCAGCCCATTTTTTCTCTGTCCTGAAGAATTTGCTGTAGAAAAAATAGGAACAACTTTACCTCTGACCGATACAAAGACTCCTTCCAAGATGCCAAGATTCCCAGATGTCGCCAAACAGAGAATTTGACTGAGATCAGATCTCCAGTACCTTCGGTTTATGTGAACATCAAGCCAAGCTACGTTTTAATGGAAATGAGAATCACTGATCCAAATTTTGTGAAAGATTCTTTAACTATTTGATGTTATGAATCGTGTTTACAGACAAACCCTAGACAGCTAAATGACGGATACACAAACAACCTTGAACATAATGTTCCATGATCATGCACGTCCCTCGCTGTTTTTGCTGCTGCATGATTATAGCTAAGATTTTGTACAATAGATCGAGTACATTTTTTAATCCTCCCTGTTGTTTCATAGTATTTTAACTTGCTACATAAATCAGTTAACAGTAGCTTAACCATTAAGTTGAGTAAATTAAAGAAGGTGTTTGTTTTTTTTTTCTGCTCTAACATTTTCTAAAGCAATTCCAAAGAATTGTGTTGCATAGGTAGCAAGACAGTTAGCTAGCTTAACTCAAGAGGTTACTTGGCATACTCAGATGAAATTGGCATCGCTGAGCTTGCTAGCTAAATCTAAATGCCTTCATGTAAATTGCATGTAAACATATTCTTATCTAATTTTTGTGCAGTTACTATTGTGCTAATTAGCTTTTGCTGTTGCCATCTAGCCAGCTACTTCCACTTATAATCTACCAAATCTAATCAACTTCTCAAATGAACAGAATTAAAAAATAATAGATGTGGATGGCCAGAGGAAACAACTGTGAACTTTTTACAGAAAGATGCTAGTGTTCGCTTGGCTAACTTAAATGCTTTACTGTATCACGTATCTTTGCCAGAAGCGAATCAGAAGATATTTTGATATAGGTTTGATGCCAAAACTGACATAGAAGAACAGGAACTTAACACCAACATAAAATGGAAATCATAACAACAAAACAAAACTGGACATATAGACATAAAACATTTTGAGGCTAAACTTGTGAAGTGTGTCCTGATGTTATTGGTTAATGTTATTTTTAATATTACACAGACACATAAGAACGTTCAGAGGTGGGCAAAAGTCATTGCATTTTGATAGAGGATTGTGTATTTGAATCAATTAATAGTAATGAATTGTCCCAATATCACCACGGAGTTATTTGAAAAATGTCTTTAAGGTCTGTGCACCTAATTGTTGTTAGTAAAATTAAGCCCTTAGGACAGAAACAGATAATCCTAAAATATGTTTCAGTCACATTCTGATTATACAATTATATATATATATACTCCTTATAACTATTAAACAGTAATGTTCCCAAAGATTGGCACCCATAAAAGAAGTACATAGAAAACCTGTAAACCTACACTGGTCATGGCTTTGCCAATGGGCTGAGAGGTGACCTCAATTCAGGGGGTACTAGAGGGCATCAGGAGTAGTGATCTTGCTCCGAAACTACCTTCTCAACGGTAACACCTAACTCCTCATAATGGCACGTAATCAGATTACTCCTGAGACCAGAACCGCGCGGAAGTTCTCAAAGCAGCTTGCGTCGAGGAGCACCTGGGTGTCTAACCACATACACAGCTCTGACGGCCTCAGGAGGGGCTGCCGAGAGTTAGCGTTTAACGCTGAGCTGAGATCAGCGGCAGGGTTTCCGCCACAGTGTGTGAGAGTGGAGTTTGATCACGAGGAGCCGATTCTGCGTCAGCCACCGAGGCTGTGGTTAGAACAGCGCTGCAGAGAACCGTGACACGGCGCAGCTTTAACCTCACACAGGAAGGGAGCTTTACTTTATCTACACAGCCGCCTGCGCTTGCACCCGCACGGCCAGAACGGGGGTGTCACACCTGCCACACACACACACACACACACACACACATAAAGAGAGAGAGAAACAGCTAGAGACAAAAAGAACAGAAAGAAAGAAATGAGCAGAAAGCACTTGTGTTGCAAGTATTGCGTGGGCTAAAGAAAGTCAAATGACACAAATAGGTGCATAAAGATGAAAAAATATTTCAAGTGATACTGTACACTAAAAATCTGAGAAACATCCCAGCAAATAAAACTAAAACATCTAACTCTCTGGCTTTTAAATGAGAAAGAATGAAGAATGAACATAAAAAAAAAAAAAAAAACTGAATACAATTTTTTTTTTTAAAGAAAAAAAAAACGAAGATTTCATAAAAGTTGTTACACATTAAACAAACATTGTTGATAAAAAATATAACAAATAGGGAAAACTATGTTATAGTATTTCTGAAAAGAAAAGAAAAGAAAAAAAGACAGTGAAGTGTATGCCACAGACTTTGCAACACTTCAACTGTTGTTGTATTTCATGTCTTCTCACTTTTTAAAGTCTTCTACACCAAAATAAACACTATGACACCATCATTAAAATAACCTCTCACTAATTTTCCGATGTGTTTGAACACCAGAGGCAGGAAGCTGCAGTCTCTTACATCAGAGAAGCAAAGTATCCGTTTGAGAATTCGTTGAATTTGTTACGCCTAATCACTCACTCCAGATATGACTAGATCAGCAATACGGCAGCAGTACGAATCGCTCATGCGGTCTGTGTCACTTGGCACGCTTTAATTGTAAGCAAACACAAAAGGCGAGCTTTGGACTCCTTGTCCCTTCTCGAATGCAGGGCTGTGAGTACAACGTGTGGCTCGGGTTGAGCCGTGTGAACTAGGTGCCAGACCACATCTGACTAGCTCCGCGTAGGCCGAGAGATGCCTCTCTCCATCTCTCCCTCTTTCTCCCTTCCTTCAGATCCCATCGATTCGGCTGCCATAAGTCATATGTGCCGTGATGAGCTGTGGTCTGAGAAAGCACACATGGAACGAGTGACGAGGTTTAACATGACCGCCCTTAACGAGGGGCGAGGACGACGCTGAAAACACGGGACGAAAAACAAACGTTTAACTTAGTCCTCTGCGCTAATATGTATCAGATGTGTGGGAAAGAAGGGTGTTGATGTGTGAAGGGCTTCAGATTGGACCTGAGCGACTCTGAAATGAGAGATCTCACAGCTTAAACACCAAATGTTGGTGGGCTGGAGGTTTCCGTAAACGGGAAATCATGTGAAATGGTGCAAACATGTTAATAAGTTTATACCCCAGTGATATTGAATTCTCAAATCTGATTGGTCAGAAGGTGTTGATGAATTTTCCTATAACAGCAGCTCCGACAGAAGTTTCAGCAGTCAGGCAAATCTGTCAGAGGTAAAGCTGTAAGTTTAAGTTTTCATAATGGGGGGCTTTGCACTTTCCAGTTTCTCAGTAATATGATTTTTTTTGTCTTATTAACTTAAAAAAGAACTAACAAGAACTAACTTGTCACATGAATGTTCCACAACATTAAATGTAACTAGAAACTGTTAAAAGTTTGATGTATCATTCATTAATAAAATAGAAATTCTAATCACTGGTAATTGCTCGGGTACATAAGAGAAATAAAACACCCAGTGTGTGTAAATGAGATCTAAGATTAATTAAGATAATCTAAGATTAAGGTAATCTAAGATATTAAGAGACTCCAACAACGACAGTAACATAAACTCAGGTATAATGCTGACTAAAGGCAGTGAGACATGCTGAAAAGCATGTTTGCCTTACACCTCTGGGGATGGGGGTTCAAATCCTGCCCCTGCCCTGTGTATGTTCTCCCCGTGCTTCAGGGGTTTCCTCCCCCAACCTAAAGTCCGTAGTGTGTGAATGTGTGTGTGTGTGATTGTGCCCTGATTTCCCTGGGATAGGCTCCAAGCTCCCCCACGACCCTGGGTAGGATAAACGGTATGGAAAATAGATGGATGGAGAGTGTAGACATGAATGTGCATTATGTTAATAAGGTGAATGAAAATCTTTTACAAGGCTCTGTTGAATTAATGGTGGCATCGGATATGTAGATGTGCTGCAAATATCTACTATTAAACTAATTCATCTATTAAAGAATTTAAAAAATATATATTTTACAAAGATATAATTTTGATAAACATTCTCATTATTAAACTTTTGTAAATTGCATCAATTTGTCTTCAAGTGGCTGAAAAGGACTAGCGCAAATTTAATACATGCACTCCGAATGTATTCATTTGCTCACAAGAGTGACTTTCAGGCGACAGTAAATCACACTGCAGGTGCTAAAGGACTCTATTAGCATTGACTCCATCCTGTATTTAATATCCGGTTGCATATTCATTCATGTTAAACATGCAAAATGACAGGCTATTTTACACTTATTTGAAAGATGCAATCATCTGTAGTAGTAGTAATAATAATAACAACAACAACAACAACAACAATAATAATAATAATAATAATAATAATAATAATAATAATAATAATAATAATACGTTTATTTTATATAGTGCCTTTCTCAGACCCAAGGTCACAGTATATACACACATACAGTACTGTGCAAAAGTTTTAGGCACATGCAAAGAAATGCTGTAGAGCAAAGATGCCTTCTACATTTAAAACAATACCATAAAGAGCAGTAAACAGTAGTAAATGAAATAAAGTCAATATTTGTTGTGACAAAAAAAAATTTAAATAGTAGTCTCCGGTACAATTTGTGCAGATTTATAAGGAAATTAGCTGGTAAGTTTTATTGAGCATCTTTCAGAACCAGCCACAGTTCTTCTGGAGACTTTGACTTTCACCCTCGCTTGTTATTATTGCAGCAAAACCCAGCAAGCCTTCATTGTTTTTTTGTTTTGTTTTTTGTTTTGTTTTTTTTTTTTTTTTTTTTTTAAAGTGTCTCACGTAATATGCTGCTTTTTTTAATGACATGCAAACATTTTTCTGTAACATTTAATTTTGTGCTAGAAAACTAATGTTTGGGAATCTAAAATGTTTTTGTACTGACTTGATAATGTAGACGTCATCAAATAAAAAAAATCTATAACAACGTTTGTACTAATAAAATAGGGTGCCTAAAACTTTTGCACAGTACTGTACATACATACCTAGACATATAACAGGGTAGAACAGGGAACTACTGAGAGCTGGCAGTGTGGTAATGTAGTGTGAATTGATGCATCTTAAGTTTAGATTTAAACAATGAAAGAGTTGAACATTCTGAGGTATTGAGGCAAGGCTCCTAAAAGCTTAGGAGCAGCAGGCTGTAGATCTTGTTGGGTGTTATCAAGTTTGCACATTTTTTACACTCATAAACCTTTAGTAAATCAGGGCCTTAGTGTGTTTCTTCTATGCTTCTTCATTATCACATGTAAAAAAAAAATTAAAAAATTAAAAAAGCATATATTTTTTACAATATTATTCATGAAAAATATACTTAAATATCTTCTTTTGCATTTATTCATATGTATTAGTCATTTTATCTTGGTCAGGGCTGGGATGGATCTGGAGAATATCCCTGGATCACTGGGTGTAAAACAGGAATATACACCCTGTTTGATGCCAATCCAGCACGAGGTATGACACAAGTACACATTCTCATACTCATTCATAATCATTCTCACAAACATTCTCATACTCATCTGATCTGATCTGATCTCATCTCATTCTCATACACTTCTGTAAGTTGCTCTGGATAAGGGCATCTCCAAACGCCATAGATATAAATGTGAATCAGTCCGTACAGGATTTCGAGTTTTTTTGGGATTGTTGTAACCAAAAATGCTTGATTTTGCTGTGTTTTTTTTTTTTTTTTCCAAAATGTGCAATGCAACTTGCAGACTTTTTGTGCTTTTTGGAGGAAAATTATTTGAATTGCAATTACAAGAAATTGTTTTGCAGTGATGTTTGTTGGTAAATGAGACCTTTTAGCTGTATTCATGTTTGACGCGCGTAAATCTGAGGGGGCTTTGACTAATTGTGTTTTGTGACAATGTCACATGACGCATCTTAATCTGCAGAAACTTTAAGCTCCGCTAAATACTGTGAAGTTTGCTTGATTTTGCATTCATTTCTGTGAATCCTGGAGGGGCTGGTAAATGTACATATTTACATCTTGGGACCATTTAGAGTAGCCAGAGAACATACAAAACTCTGCAAAGACCGCTTAGACTCAAACCAGTAACCCACCAACCTTTTTAGTATTCTTTGAGCAGCTTTTGGTTCCTCCCACTTGTAATATTTGTGCCTAAAACAGAGACAAAAAAAAATTGTCTCTCCATGGCATATTTTTGTTGATTTTGCTTTGTTTTGCCAATTGATTTTGTAGATGAATTGAAAAATAGAGGTTTGTTTTTCATTTTTGTTCCCTTGAGAAGCCACGACGGATGCAAATGTTTGTCCTCAAGCATAATTTGGCAAGTGCTGGACAACGAGGTTGAATTGAATCAAGCAGAAAACAAAGAATCCTTGATAAAAAATAAATACAAGCATGATGTGCAATGAAACACAGGACAAGAAAAAATAATCCCCAAAAAGAGGACAATGCACAATCAAAGACAGGACGCTATACCCAAGTGCTTGTACACCACAGACCTCGGCCATGACTCATAATGTGTACTTTGTATACTTGTAGAGCCAGGAGTGTGTTCACGCTGGGAAAAGTCAGTGAGTTGTAGTGCACTATAAAGTACTGCTGAGAAATAAATGGCTGTTCCTGTAGAGGATGGTTAAATGATATTAGGCACCGTGCGGTTATCTGTCATTCCCATTTATTGCAGTAGTGTTTTTTGATATGAAGCCACTTTGCAGACGTGCAGGCCAAAGATAGAGATGGCGCTTAAGATGGGACTCAGAAGTGTCAACAAAATAAATAAACCAGAACATGCTGAAGTAATTATGGGTAAACTCGCGTTGGCCTGCAGTGCTGATTTATCACGTCTTGGCTGTGTTTCTTCGAGGCCGCCGGTGCTGTCCTTCGGTGCTTCGGTGTGAGAGCTCGAAAGGACTCGTCCCTTGGCAGAGCTCCTTTGAACGCTAAGTCCCCTTATTTGAGCCGAGTGGATTCAGATGGCTTGGCTGCAGCTCAAAGGCACACGGCGCACTGGGTCAATGTATTACTTCAATATTTGAGAGGCGCTGATGCTCTCAAGTGTGGTGCCTTTCAATCACCCAGCGAAAAAAGCTCTGAGCTCCGGGTCAAGGCCTCCGAGCTGGAAGAGAACAGGACCACAAGTTGTCCTGTTGAGTCTGCCTTAGCCCTAAAAAGTCTCAAAGTCTGCAGCTGGATTTGAACCAAGACATGCTGTAAATTGGTATCATCTGTTACACTAGGGAATCCCGACTCTTCTTTCTTTTTGTTCTTTTTAAACCAAATTGCTGTAAGATGCAACTTTCCACTTTGGTTAGCAAACACGTCGTGTCCCACGGTAAGCTCTGTCAAATTTCAATACAGCCTATTCTTTTAAGGGGATTATAAGGCCTCCTAAAGCAGGGGAGAAAGCAAACAATCAAACAGCTGCAAAGTTAGAAAAGTGCTGGGAGTAATCTATCTTCCGTCATTATTTTGCCAAGCCGGTTGCGTTGCCGTGTTTACTGACATAAACACATATTTGTTTGCTTAGCTGATCACCCCGTAAAAACATTGGCTAGCTTTTTAGAATTCTGCTTTCACTAAAAACATGACTTTGATTTTATACATATTTCACATAATCTAAAAGTATTATTCTGATAGGATAAGATTTCTGGATATATATCTGTTAAGCAATACCACAGGACAATGGTAGCAATAATATGGATAAGCTATCTACATAAATCATAGAGATTCTGTATGCGCATGGTCATCACACCAAATGTTCCATTTACATTTTAATACAAACTGATTGCTTTGACCTTTTTAAATATTTGTTGTAGGGTGTGTGACTGCGCAAGTTGTGTTTGATCATTAGAAGGTTACATGACCAAAACATGAATGAAGATTATGGGTTTGTCTCATTCAGCTCCCTAGTTCAGTAGGTAGTGAATCAATATATGGTGTACACAAGTTGGGGAACTGGTAAGGACCGTGGCTCACTACACATTGGAGCACTGATAACTCAATTTCCAGCAATATGACTACGTACTCGCTTTGTAAAACTTCACCAAAAATTCAAAACTTCAAAATATCTAAGTTTTATATGCCATATACATTTGTTAGCTTAATCACGTGCATTTCTGGCGTTCATGTCAAGCAGGATCATGGGATCATTTTAATTCATTAAACATTTAAAAGTCGTTACACTCAAACAAACCGTTAAAAATCACTAACGTAAGTAATCATTTGAGAGCTACAACAACAATAACAAGCTACATACATTTGTAGATGAAGTTGGCTGAGAATTTGTACCCCATTTTTTTTTCGAGCTGAGAGGCTTCAGAAAACATGATGTCATTTCCAGTAAGGGAGCATAGTGAGCATCGATGCGCCCCGGTTTTTGCGGTGCATTGTGGGATTTTTTTAGGGAGCGAACGTTCCAGTGCACTGGAAGGATTTTGCGATTGAGACAGCCCTTAAAATGACCGACTCACTGATCAGTGCCCTGACTACTGAACTAGTGAGCCGGTTGAGACATACCCTAAACCTGTGCATTAGCACAGGAGTGACGCTTCTCTGAAACATTCTTTTAAACTATAAGTTTTAAACTTGCTTTCAGTTTGGTCTTGGTGGGAGATGCTAGAAAAGTGGGCTTTCTTGTCTCCAAAGAAAAAGCATTTTCCCACAGAATATAATGGAATCTTTACCATCATGGCAGTTCAGAGAGTATATTTCTACAGGTCCTTCATTGTAAAGCACAATCCATTTGGCTTTAGAACAATCATCTCTGGTTAAAAAAACAGTTTAGGACGTTATACCCTGACGTACATTCAGCTTGTGTAACTGGTTTTTGTTTTGCATTTCTTTATCAGTGTAGTGGCTTGACTATACCTCCCAGCTTCAACAGTATTTTTCGTAGCCCTGAATTTGTGTAATATAAACATAGCAAAGCACCAAGAGGTTAATTTGGGCTTCAGTAATGACCAATTAATGTGGCTCAGTGAGCAGGACAAGCAAACAACTCTGACTTAGGCTTAACTCATACCTCTGGACTTCACACTGTATGACTGGACTGTGAAAGACCTAGAGACCTGTTACACTCTCAGTTTCTCAGACCACACACGCACACACACATACACACACACACACGCACACACACACACACATGGCTGTGAATGTAGCCTTCTGTCTCTTATCCAAATTGGGGATCTGTCCTCAGATGCATATCTGTGATTTTACAGGCTAATCCAATTTTCGCCTGCGCTCCTCTCTCGTCTGGTGAGCACATGTGCCTCTGTGTGTTTTGATAAGAATAATCTCAAGCACATCAGCTTGATTGGAAGGTCTGGTGGCCATTGGCTAAACCAAAATATATGGGGAGAAAAATAAATAACCAGCTTGTAAGTTTGTTTTACTAAAACGTCTAAAGCCTAAGCTATATTGTCTATTCGAAAGAAATGAGCAAATTAGACTGACTATCTATCTATCTATCTATCTATCTATCTATCTATCTGCTAGCTAATTTGCATAATTAACATTATGAGATTGAGTTACATAGATGTGAACACTGAGTTAGCTAGCTGTAAACATTGAATTAGATATAGTGCTTTGAAAAAGTATTTGCCCCATCTGGATTTCTTCTGTTTTTGTGTATATTTCATACTAAATTGTTTAAGAAATTAAAACAAAATCTAAGATAAAACCTGAGTAAACACAAAATACAGACTTTAAATGATAATGTTATTTATTGAAGCAAAAAAGTTCCAATACCAACTGGGCCTGTGTGAAATTCCTCAAATGTATGAAACTGCATTCATAATAGGGTTCAGCTGGACTAGACACAACCAGGCCTGATTACTGCAAACCCTGTTCAATCAAGTCAACACTTAAATAGAACTTTTTCAACAGCATGAAGTTGGTTAAAAGGTCTTACCCAGTAACACACTATGCCAAAATCGAAAAATTCCAGAAATGATGAAGAAGAAGGTGATTGAAATACATCAGTCTGGGAAGGGTTACAAAGCTATTTCAAAGGCTCTAGGACTCCAAAGAACCACAGTGAGATCCATTCCATTATCTCCGAATGGAAAAAACTCGGCACAGTAAAATTCCTATTCTAGGAACCTTCCTAGAAGTGGCTGACCTTCCAAAATTCCTCCAAGAGCACAGCAATTCATTCACGAAGTCACAAAAGAGCCAAGGACAACATCAAAGAAACCTTTTGGCAGAATGTTCTGTGGATTGATGAGTCGAAAGTGGAACTGTTTGGAAGACAGGGGTCCCGTTACATCTGGTGTTAACCAAACACAGAACTCCAAAAAAAGACCATCATAGCTACAGTCAAGCATGGTGGTGGAAGTGTGATGGTGTGGGGATGCTTTGCTACTTCAGGGCCTGGGCAATTTGCAATAATTGAGGTGATACATGAATTCTGCTCTCTAACAGAAAATCCTAAAGGAGAATGTCCGGTCTTCAGTCCGTAAGTTGAAACTCAAGCGCAACTGGATTATGCAGCAAGACAATGATCCAAAGCATAGGAGTAAGTCCTAGTCCTAGAAGTAAGTGAAAGAGTGATTTCCAGTTATTGGAGGCGTTTGGTTGCAGTTATTTCTGTTGAAGGTGGCACAACCAGATTTGAATTTTAAGTTGGCAATTAGTTTTTTACATTGGTGATAGGTGTTGGATAACTTTTTTTGCTTCAATAAATAAATAAAAACTGTATTGTGTGTTTACTCAGGTTGCCTTTGTTTTATGTTGTATTTCATTTTAAGATCTAAAACTATTTAGTATGAGATGAGAACAGAAGAAATCATGAAATACATTTTCATAGCACTGTAGCTGTAAATATTGAGTTAGATAGCTGTGAACATTGAGTTAGCTAACACAAGCTCACATTGTTCAGTCTGTAAACTGCTTAAATCATCATAAACCCAGTTGAGTTGTTCAGTATCTCAGATTTGCTTTATGTTTGTTGTTTTGTTTTATGATTCTTTATGACATACTGTTGTCTATAAAAATAAACAAAATAATGCTGCAGAGTAACAAAGTAGTAGCTCCATCTTGAAGCTGGAACCATTTTCTTTCTCACATAGTTTGGGTGAATTTTATGAAAGTGTTTATGTATAAATTGTATTACTTATCCAAACAGTGTCTTTTGAGGAGAATATATGGTGGGTTAGACATGTGGTTTACAAGATGCTAACGTGATTGCTACAAGCTTTCCTTATTTTTAGCACCATTAGTCTCTATAGCTCTAGTGTATGGATACGAAATGTGTCTTGGTTGATGAACTACATTTGGGGTAAGTGGAGCATTGTGTACATTTCATTTTTATCTGAATTAAGTACTTTGATTTGTAAGGTTTAGTGTTGTCATAACATTTATTAGCACTGATCTTTTATGCAGTCTCATATATACTGTAACTATTTTTGTGATAACATTTTTTTTCTTTTTACACTCACCAAAACAGTCACTCTGCATGCATGAAAAAGAGAAAGAAAGAAAAAACACACACACACTCCAAATGTATTAGTGTCTATGATCATCCAGAAGCTTCTGGGAATCTTTATTCAGTAGTGATGAATGTGGTATAATTTTGAGAATACTATATATATATATAAATATATACAGTATATAGACCTGAGAATTGTAAAATTATATACAAAGACATGATTGCAAGTTTGTAGGACACTGTGCTTGCCAATGGAAAGTTCTGAATGGTTCAGTTTAAAGTGGGGTTGAGTTAGCACTTGCAGCTTTAATTAAAACTTGAAATGCATATGAAAACCAACAAACTCTCTCCCACTCATGAGAATTCCTGCAGACTTCATGTAATCATCTGTTTTTGGACTGAGTGGACTTCCCTTTCACAGCCTGTGATTGCCGGTCCTGTGGCCAAGGAGATCTTTTTCAAAATGTCTGTGGTTCAGTGTTTAGGAGAGCAGAAGGGAACAACTTTTAATAAACAATCTAATGGGTCCCATACGTTACCTCTCTCACATCACGGTTTTATTAGAGCTCTCCAGTAGAGGCAGCAACCACGCACTAAGAACACACACACACACACACACACACACACACACACACACACACACAGAGAGAGAGAGAGAGAGAGAGAGACAGAAAGAAAGAATCAGCTGATAATTAACTGGCGTCTGAATATTTATGGGAAAAACATTACGACTAGATTGCTTTTGTAGTTGGTTGTTGACCTTTGAAACACATTACTGTTTTCATGTTGCACTATTACCAACGAAACATTTAATTTGGATAGGAAATAACCCTTGTGACTTCAAAGGAATGTTTCATGGAAAAATACATTTTTTTTTTTTTTTTTTTACACAAATCTTCCACTTATATGCAAAGTACATGCTAAAATCTTCACACAATCGCCTCAAACGGTGTCGAGTTGTTAAGTAATCTCAAGTGTGGTTTCTGACACTGATGCATGTAGTGTTATCTATAAAAAAAAAAAAAAAAATAAAGGACAAAAGTATGTTAGATAATGGAAACCTGGCGTGACTGCCATTTTGAGCCAAGGTTCAACCGAACAAATTAGTTTAGGGATTTTCAATACTGATTTTGTCATTTTAAAAAAGTACAAATGAAGAGAAATATTCATTTCATTTGAAGTGATTGTTTAGGGAGAGCGTGAAGGTTTTGACATGGAGTTTACTCAGTGGTAGTCATGAGCTTACATTAAATGTAAATTAAATGAACTTAACCCCCATATGTAAAACTGTTAAAAAAGAAAAAAAGATTAGCCTGTAAATTTACAATATTATGGAGCAGCAGAGTTGGGTTGCTAATTACTGTAATTAATATTTACAGCATTCATATAATGTTTGTTTGTTTACAGTAATGACACATTGTCTTGCATTTCTAAATCAAGTGCAATTTTCACAGCACTACATATTGGTAAAAGTTGCATATTTGCATATATTATACTGCTTTTTAAAATTCTTTTATTGCCAAATATAAAATTGCATATTAAATACATTTGAAAGAGTGCAAAGTTCTAAAAAAAAAAAGGCACTAATACAATTAATTTATTCAAGCAATTATTACATTTCAGAACCTTTTCCACCTAACTATCTAGCTAGCTTTGCTTTTGTTTTATGTCAGCATCAACTGTTAGCTACATTAATGTTACCAGTTAACTCTTATACTTGATAACAGTCTAGGTTTAGCTCATTATCAGTCTGAACATCCAATTTCCAATGACAAGTTGGTTATAATACTATGTACTTCTTATATTTAAGTAGCTGCCACTGGCTATATAGATTGTTAGCAAAGTTAGCTATCAAAGTTAGCTAGACTAACAGTTCTCCAAGGGTAGTTTGATAGGGATAAATTCTACATTTAAAATCTATATCCTGGATTTATATATTTCTGTTAAGCTGCTTTGGGACAATGTCCATTGTTAAAAGTGCTATACAAATAAAACTGAATTGAATTGAATAGTAAGACTGTAAAATGTAGTAAAATGTGGGGTATCCAGTAGAGATGAGAATCTTTGCTGCTTCACTGGCTTTGGCATCTAGTACTACAGATAATGTTTGTAGCTGCAGCAGTGTCAGTTTGTTTCATTCTGGTTTGAACACTGTATTTTATTGTACAAATTAAAGGAATTCTTTATAGTAAAAATTTGAACCCCAAACATTTTGGTTTTGGCTGTTTGACTGCAGTTCAATTAAGTGGAAAAAAAAATGTTTTCTGCGACTCATTCGATTAATTCATTTATTAAAACAATGGCAATTATTTAAAGGTCAAAATCAATTAATATATAGGATTGCAAAGCTTGAATTGCACTGTATATATAGTATGATAGCTTAGAATTTAGTATAGAACTTCCTTCAATCTTTGGCAAAACTTCACAGATACTTTACACGTTGATGGTTTGTCCCACCATGAAGCACTTGAACTTCACATGTGGTTCAATCTGTACACTAACTTCATTTTTGGATTAAATCCGGACAGAACATTGTATTGTTCGAAGGATCCATTGCTGAAATTAACAAAGCCTGAATATCCACCACTGAGTCATGGAAGGGAATCTCCACTGTTATTAAGAGCTTTATTTTTAATTGATAAAATGACTCATAAGTATGACGTCCTTGGATGAATTTTGTGAGTCTATGATCTACCACTTTCCGTTTGTTGAGTTCTTTATATGCTCTATACTTAAGTCATGTATCCATGTAATGGTTGTGAGAAACTTATAATTAAACTATAATGTAAACACTATATGGAAAAGGGACTTTAACGTTGAAGTAGCTTAATCACGATTCCAAAGGCAGCTACACAGGTGAGTCACATTAAGGTTGATGCCAATTAGTGGTATGTACGAGCTACAAAAGAGCTCCGACACACACTGGTGTCCCCCGCCTCCCCAAAGCAACATGAAGGAACTACCAAAGTTCCAAAGAAATTATACACAGAAAAAAGGAAAATATCAGTGTCAATAATCATGAGAATACATGCTACAAACATCAGCCAAACTTCCCCTGAATCAGCCAAGAGCAACTGTAGTTGCATGTCAGAACTTAAAAACTGACATGATTGCAAAATATTTCACAGTAGTATGAAGAATTATGATTGTTTAATGGGTGGGGCAAGGGGATGGAAGTGGTCATGGCATAAGGAAGCTTAGAAAACTGTTAACAAAGAATGATGTTTATTTGAAGACAGTGTTACATTTTTGCCACTGAGTTCACTGTTTTCAGTTTCAGAGGTTTTTTTTTTTCCTTTCTCATTGAATATTTTTGTTCGTTTCTTGAAAAGTTATGTTCAATACTTTTGGCACAAATCTAATCCCATACTTTTACTAATAGACACTGTCAAAAAGAAGCTTTACAGAAATCTCCCTGAGATGACCTGAAGAAACTTTGAGAGGAACTAGACTAAGAATGGAACCCATCCTCTTCTGGGTGATGCCAGATAGTGAGATTATAAATTGTTACCCTTCTCCAACTATATACTTTAAAATCCAACAGTCCAAAGTGGATTAAAGGTTATTCAGTATAGCAGGGCCCTGGGATGAGCACAGGACAATCTGTATGAATCCAGCAGCAGTTCTTGTGTACAAATGTATAGTATGCATGTGAAATTATCCACTGAAGCAAGGGTGAGCCTTGGGCATAACTGTTTGTGCATATGTGAGTGTTTTTATCCAACCCAAATATTGAGGATGCATTGGTTGGTGACTTGCCAGTGAGAAAGAAATGAAAGATCATGATGGAGCATTTTAAAATTTGTTTGTTTTTATCACTTATAATACATATGATGGCGGATCTAAACTGTGGCACTGTGGTCTATAACCAATTAATTTGGATCAGATACATTTTGTCAGATAGATCAATTTAATCATGACATATCAGAAGTTGAACATTGTTTTTTTTTTTTTTTCTTGGAAAGCGTATTGTGCATCATTGTAATCACAGTACAGATTTTGTTCAGTTTATCCCAGGGAACTCGGGACACAAGGCGGGGGGGACACCCTGGACAGGGTGAACGTGAATGTGTGTGTAGATCACTCAAGCACATACCTTCATCTTTCCCGTGCTATCTTGATCTAAAATATCTAAAGTAACCTTTTATACCTAGATATAGATCTAAAGTAACATGGCTACCAGTACCATTGTTTGTGAAGTTCGTTACTCAAACTCTCCTGGTGTCCTTGCAACATTGTTCTTAAAAGTAACTTGATAAGAACATTCCTCATATTGAGAAACTTTTCATTACTCCGTATGAACAAAACTACACATTATGAGCTTCAAAAAGCCGATTTTATGGCAGGGACACAGTTCAGAAAACAATATATACAAGGTCAACACACAAACATGCCTGATTGGTGTATGGTGTACAAAACATAAAATAAATGAACAATAAACAAACATAATATAGTCTGATGAAACAGCATTCACAGTTTTTGATTCCCCCAATATATGGACAAGGACATAGGCTGAAATAGCCAGATATGATGTGGAGGTCAGCCATAACTAGGTTTGATAATTGTGCTGCTTGGTCATTTAAAAAAGTCATATTATTAAAAAATATTATTATTTGAATGATACTTTGGCTGCCAGCTGAAGTTTCAGCTGTAACATTTTGTGAATGTCTAGAAGTATACACATTGCATCAGCATTTGTTCGGGGGAAAAAAAAAAAACTGCTGTTCAGGCATGCAACCAAATATGAGAGTACCATATGCAGATTCTGAAATTGTGTGTGTGTGTGTGTGTGTGTGTGTGTGTGTGTGTGTGTGTGTGTGTGTGTTGGGGAGGGAGTTCATGGGCTTGTATAGCACAAATGCATAAGGGAACCCCCCCCCCCAACCCTCCCCCCCATTTGAAGGTATCTATATATATTTTTATACATGAATCTTATAGAATTCAAATCCTATTTTGTCGACCTGTGAGGTAGTTTATTAGCAGTTAATTAGCTGGCTAGCTGTGTCTTAATGTTATGTACAGTATATTAGATCACTGTTGTACTCTTGGGATTCTGAGCCTATGCCATAGCTAATAGCATAGTGTAACTTGCGTAATGGTGATAGGAAGGGATGGCAGGTGGTGCATATTCATGCACATTCATAAATCCTTGTACTCGTTTCTTGGGTATTCAGGACAATTAATTCTTTAACATTATTTTTAAAGGTTTGAAATTACATGTTCAGATTTACTAAATAATGTATCTTAACTAAAATTGTTAGTTTATTTATTCATTTATTTATTTTATTTTATGATTGGGAGGTGCTGGGTATTTTCTCTGGTGATGCTCTGCCAGGCCTGTAATGCAAGAATTTTCCATCGCTGTTGGTTTTGAAGGCTTATTGCCCTCAGTCTCCTCTTCAGTAGGTTAAATTCAGCTCTGTCTGGTTCAGGTTGGGTTACAGACTTGGCCAATTTCAAACATTCTGTTTAGCCCTGTGGTTTCGTTAGCCATATGTTTTGGGTCATTGTCCAGCTGTAATGTAAAGTACCATCTCCTCAGTCTTAAGGAATTTGGTTCAATTTGAGTAGTTAGTCTTTGGTTCACTTCATAAGTCCTCCTATTACTGCTGTTGGCTATCACATCATCAATAAAGACAAGTTCCACTAGAAGGCATGCATGCCCAGGCCAACATGTTTTATAGATGATGTGTATATTTTGGCTCAACAGGTTGTTTTTCTTAACACTATTCCTCTTTCGATCACTCTTCTACAGATCAGTCTGTCTCATCTCTCTATAAAACCTTGGGTATTTCATAATCCACTCTTTCTACTATTTAGGTCTACCAGTGGCTTGTATATTATTATCATGAGCCATATGATATCAGGCTGATGTCTTTGATGCATCTATGCCTACATCTTGGATAATGTTCTTGATCTGTTTGACAGCTTTTCTTCAAGATAAGTATTATTGTTATTCACTGCAGTGCTGTTTAGTGGCCTACCATGTTTGGTACTTAATACAAAGCTCACCAGTGCATTATTGCTTCCTAACAATGCAATGTCTAATTTTCAGCCGCATGATAGCCTGCATTACTGGAATTAAAACTGCTTTGGTTTTCACAATAACGCAAAAAACACATTCAAAGATCCACATCGAAAATCAAGTCTAGAATTTTATTGGCTCTCTTGACACACTGACACTTAGCTGGTCAAAACCCAACTGAGCAGCCAATTAACCAATTATTTCAGGTTCCCTAAAATAGGGGGGGAGCAAGATGTTCTGACTGGGTCACCCAGTGTAGAAAGGTTCCCATTGGGTCATCCAACGTAGAAGAGTTCCCATTGGTTGCCCAACGTAGAAGCATTCCCATTGAGTTGCCAAACATAGAAGTGTTCCCATTGGGTCGCCCAATGTAGAAGCATTCCCATTGGATTGCTAAATGTAGGAGTGTTCTGATTGGGTTGCCAATTGTGTAGAAAAGTTCTGACTGGACCGCTAAAAGTAGAAGAGTTCCGACTGGGTCAGTCAAAGTAGGTGTAAGTACCTTAAAATAAAAACTGACAGTCTGCATGTTCATCACATTTAAAATCAGTTGTGCTGGAAAACAGAGTCAAAGCAACAAAAATTATGTCAATGTCCAATTACACAATACACACATCAAATACTAACATTTAAACTATTATGTTAAGTGGTCCCAGATGTACACTGACCTGTATGCTGACCCATGACCCTTGGTACCAAAGCACTGGTGTTTTTATACTCTTCAATCTGATTTTAAACCTCTCAGGTTCTCTAAGCAATCCCCTCCTGCATCAGAGTGAAATCAGGCCCTTGGCCAGACATGCAGACACACACATTAACAATCTGGCAGGCAGATCATGGCCCTCATGCCAGAGCACGTTGAGAGCCAGGGCAGCCTACTTTCACTGCTTGAGCATATCACTCATAATCTCCTGGCCACTGTTACTGATAACTCAAAATGACAATATAATGAAGGCCACAAAATGGCATACAAGAGCGTAGCATTTTACAATCCACTGAAATATCAGCCAAAGTACTCCAATGGAACAAAGCATACTCTAAAACACATGTGACATCCTGATCTTTGTTTTTTTTTTTTTTTCTCTAAATAATGGGTACCAATTATGTCAGTGAATCATTATTTATGTTGCCCTGTTCACACATTACCTGTTAGCCAACAGTGTAGACATAGGAGAAAGTTTAATTAGCTAAAAGAACTACCAAGCCAAGTTGGCAGAAAAAAGCCCCCCCCCCAAAAAAAAAAAAATACTGAGACAGACTTTCAGATCGTTTTGTATGTTTAATTTGTTATACCCAAAAGTGCACACGTCCAATACGCAGTAGTGCTCAGAACACAGAATGCAGCAGTGCTCCACAAATCAATTTAATATAGAGGAAATTCAGTGGATCCAGAGCTTGTCCTGGGAACACTAGAGGCAAGGAGGGCCTACACCATGGATGGGACACCAGTCCATCGAAGGGCACCATACAAACCTATGGGTAATTTGCTGTAATCAGTTACCAAACAGCACATTTTTTGGGAGGAGAGAGGAAACCTGAGAACCCAGAGGAAACTCCACACAGAGAGTAACTTCAGCTCAGGTTCAAACCAGAGACCCTGAAGCTGTGACGTGGCAATGCTGCCTGCTGCACCATCATGATGCACTGGTTTAAATTTGAAAAGAAAATTTAGCACTGTGTTAACAAATTTGATCAGATTACCAATTTATATAATTGCAATCAGTTACAAAGAGCAATTAACACTCTACAATTGACTTTTTATGTGTTTATATAACAACTGAGCTACCTAATTATGTAGTCATTAGCTTCACTCATATATGACCTTTTTAAATTTAAAAGGTTAGGTTATTTGAAAGTAATGTTTAAGGCTTGTCTCACCTACTTTAGATATATAGTTTACATCAGGTGTTGCTTTTAGTAATTATAATGTACATAATAGACTATGGAATGCACCCAAAGCAAGCATTTTCAAAGGAGTCAAGTTCAACTGGTGTAATTTAAACTCACAAAATCACATGATGTGGTAGAGTTTCCAAAATATTGCCATGCCATTTGTCCATGTGCTGGCAGGACATACTCAATAATTGCCAACGTTGAAAGTTTGGTAGCACGTGTAGCCACTCGGTCCGCTATGAAAAGCCCAGAAGATGGTGAAACACTATACATCTTACTGTATTAGCCCTTTTCAGCACTCCCCCCTGCCACATTTGGGCATTGTTTGTGAGTAATTTAAATCACTCACCCATCCACACTTCCTCCAGGTCTCAGAGGGGAGGGTGCAGCTAAAGTGGAAATGGTGGATTAATTAGGGAGACTTCCCTCCAGGGAGGCATTAGCCAGAGCAGCCTCTGTCGAATGGGATGCATTAGCTGCTGAGCCCTCTGGCACACTGAAGCCTCAGCTCGGCCCAGGTAATTAATAAGGCCCCGGTGCAAGTGACGAAGACTTATTTGGAGCTTATGGCCCCAAACGGTCTGCAGCTGTACCGAAGAGAATTGGAATAAAGCCTCGTTCTACCTCTCCAAGTTAAATGCAGGCCCGACTCTAAAGCTCGCTTGGTTCAGTGCTATTTTCTCTGCTGGTTAATGCAGCAATGAGGCATGGACGTATGCTGATATTAGAATTAGTGTTTAAGTGACTCCGCTGGGGTGCTGAGCCTGAACTGTATCCCGAGGGAGAATATACTCTGGGATATTAATCCCATTAATACTACAGAATGAATTGGTTTAGCTAGTTCTTCACTTAGCATATTGAAAGAATTCATAGCCACAGCCTGTTCACTGATTTGTCCTCAGCTCCACCATCATGGGGACTGGGTGAGGGCGCAGGGGATGTGATGATATGCGTGATAGGATGATTTGATTAAAATAGTTGGTTAAAAATGTAGATTTTATTTCAGGCTCATGCAGTAGGAACCTCAAACCCAGCTGTCCTGAATCTGTCTTCAAATAGCATTGAGGATTTGGTGGCAAAAAAAGTGAAAAAGGAGAAAAGGTCTATGGACATGTGCCTTAGATCAGAGGTTCACAAACACCTAGGATAGGTATGGAGTCGTGGGTCGTTTGGTACTGGGACAGAGCGATGAGATAATCATGGATTTAGGCTTCCTTCAGGTGGAGCAAAGAAGCTAGTTAACGAATGTCAATATAAAATAAAGTTTATATAGCATCTCAGAACCTTGTGTGTCTTTTGTCACATCTTGGCCTTTCCATGATGCCAACAGTGTCTTCCTCTTAAGCTGGTTTTACACTGTGCAATTATATCATCACACAATACAAGAAGATCCCAATAAAATCTTGGCCGAATTCTGTAACAGATTGTGCAATTACATGTTCTCCATATCCGATTATACAATAAAGATCCTCTAACTACTACATTGCGTTTACGTCATGAATCAGCGTGATCTGTGCTTGCGCAGAAAATGGATTCACATAAACTTTCTTCGAAGTTAGTTTGAGGAAATAAGGATATTTTGTCCATTAACATGTTTAGCTTATGTTTAATCATTAACATATTCGTTGGTTTTTTTTTGTGTGTGTAATCCTATGCCGTGCTCTTATTGGTGGCTTTCAGACAAGCATCGTAGCACCTGTCAGATTCTGAGATTTTAACCATAAATTTATGACACTGCCAGAACTTTGGTCTCAGTGCATTAAATCTACCTGCCCACAGTGTCAAAACTACTAGTAACTGGTTTGCTGACCATGGTGTTACTGTGCTTGATTGGCCAGCCAACTCGCCTGACCTGAATTTTTTCAAGAGGAAGATGAGAGACACCAGACCCAACAATACAGACGAGCTGAAGGCTGCTATCAAAGCAACCTGGGCTTCCATAACACCTCAGCAGTGCCACAGGCTGACTGCCTCCATGCCACGCTGCACTTATGCAGTAATTTGTGCAAAAGGAGCCCCGACCAAGTACTGAGTGCATAAATTAACATACTTTTCAGAAGGTCGACATTTCTGTATTTTAAAGTCTTTATTCAAATATTTTGAGATACTGTATTTTGGATTTCCATGAGCTGTAAGCCGTAAGCATCAAGATTAAAACAAAAAAGGCTTGAAATATTTCACTTTGTGTAATGAACCTAGAATATATGAAAGTTTCACTTTTTGAATGAAATTACAGAAAAAAAGGAACTTTTCCACGATATTAAATTTTTTTTTAGATGCACCTGTAATCCCAGATATAGCCACTCACATAACTCTTGCCATAAATACATGTAAAAAATTCAAGTAAACGTTATCATTTAGCTCATGTTGTAAGTGGCATTTAATAAAATAGCGAGGCAAAACCCCAGTAGGATGCTACTTAGTAATTAGCAGACCTACCATTTTGTTTTTATTTTCTTCAAAAAAATACCAGACCACATTTTCTATTGACTCACAATTCAAAGGGGGGCAAATTTGGCGAGTTAAAGTTCACCTACGCACAAAGTGCAGTTCTTCCAGAAGCGAATTCCTTTTGTTGTAGTGTCCTTTCCCAGTTAAGTGCCATTTTCACCACACAAATTTTGTTCACATTCTGTCAGCTGGAGGAAAAATTATGGGCACAATATTTCAAAACAGTATTTTCTGAATGAAAATCATGCTAGCAAGACGAGTGGCATTTAAAGACCCTGGACAGAATCAGAACAGCCCGAACCAGCTGTATTTGTTGGAAACGTTCATAATGAGTTTGAGGCATGACTGACAAGTTGCAAAACCTGGTGTCAATCAAATAGGACTGCGAGTTCCTCATTCCAGTGTGACAAGACAAGCATGGAATAATAACATGAACAATAGGTGACCTGCAACTGCAAATGTGTCTGTCAGAATAAGTATAGAATACACGGTCAGTGTGAAATGCGAACATTTACCATAATTTCATCATCATGCCGATGTTTTCTCAGAATAGTAGCAGTCCAGTTTGCTGCAGTAGGTGTAACACTCCTCTTCAGCAAGATCATGTTTTTAGAAAAAAAAAAAAAAGCAAGGGAGGTGCCAGTCATCCTCCTGGGGTGTGGCAGAGGTATAGCTGGATGAAAGTTTTGAATCATGGCACATACGTTCTACGCACTGAGGGAAAGAGTATACTTGCTGAGATCACAGATACGGCTGTCAACTGTTCCCTGCTGTTTTTGTAGTGATCAAGGCTTTGTTTTAAACTTGGAAATATCTGCCCAGTATGGAATCAACAGCAAATTCAATTATGCCTCTCTTTCTCTCCCTCTCTTACTTTCTCTCTCCCTCTCTCGCTCTCTCCCTCTCTCACCATGATGTGCTCGGAGCAAGCCGCTGAACATATGCTCAGGGAAGCCTTCTCGCGTACCCATTTGCTTTCATTTGTGTTTGTGTGGTCAAATTTAATCAAGGAAGCATCTGGGCCCGTTTAATGGGAGTAATTGTCCTTTCTGCACGCTTGTGTGTGTGAGCGCATGTGCGTGTGTGCATGTGAGCCTCCTGCGTTTCGCGAAACAGCTTGAGGTCACGCTCGGTGTGCATGCATGGACAGTACCAGAGCATGTCTAGGCATCTATCTGAGAGGCTATTGTAATAGCCAACATCAAACACATTCCTCTGCGGTTTGCTAATTACGCTGCGGCTTAACTTGGCACCGGCGAGAGAGATCCTCGCCAAAGTCGATAAATCTGTCCACAAAGGCTCGTCCTAAGCGTAATAACAACCCTTGGCACCCGGACCTCCCAGAGGGACAAAATAGGCTGCTCCAGCCCTTCAACAGTCGCCTTCCTCCCTAGCTTCAGGCAGCTCTTTCAGGCTTTCAGGTAAGTGTTCTTTCTCTTTTGGGAGAACACACTCCAAGCTGGCGCTGTAGCCGTACCAGACCACCATCCAGAACGTTGTCTGGGGCCCGAGGCTCGCTGTTAAGCCTGCTTCTTCTCCTGCTGTCCACAGGAATGCGCAAACACTTCAGCACCAGACGCGTTACATGCTAATACCACTGAAGTATTTGTTTGCCTGGGATTTTTCCCCTCACAACTCTGAACAATGCTTTTACTTTTCTTTGTTTTTTTTAGCGGAATGGCACCAAATGTTTTTTCTGCAACATTTGTATAAACTGTCACCTCAGTTGGATAATCTGATCACTTCCACATACTTTTCTGCATATTTGCCTCACCATTGGTTTTGTGAACTTTCTTGCTTAACTTTTGAGCACAGCATTTCAGTTCTTTGTCCTTGAAAAAGAAGAAAAGATGACTTCCTTGATGCCAGTTCTACCTCTTCTTCCCTCTGCCCTCTCTTTGTCTTTGTGCTCTGGCACATTATGCATGCAATGTTTACAAGCGAGGCAACAGCCATGCATCTAATACCAGCATGCAAGCCAGGCGTACATACTCCTATTTTACCTGCACATATTGTACCAATAATGCCTATGGAGAAAGGGCCTTCTGTATTCCTGCTCTTTATAATGACCCCCCTGGTCCCACTGGTACCATTCTTACCATCCATCCAATTTTGGCCGTTACCAGGTTGGTTAGGTGGGTGTATCCTGGCTGATTTACACAAGCTATACACGTGGTAGTGTAGCAAGCATAAGATGATGAATATTAATGATGAGCCCTATTAAAGTGTTGGGTTCTAATTAAGGAGCTCTTGTTACGCTAACGTTTGAATTGTCCTGTGGGGATGTGAAAGGAGACGAGGTCTCTGTGCTACCCCCAGGGTCATGTTTAGCGTGGCCGATGATCACAGCCTCCTTGAGACTGTTAATACCGGCCCCTCGACCTGCGACTCCTTGACTCTGAAGTGACTTGGTGGTGGCCTCCATCTGTGAGGCTAATTAGATATTCTTTTTCATAGCAGCTCCAGAAGATGGGCATCAACATTATCCTGTGAGGATGAAGAGGAGAACTTATTTTCTGCCCCTTTTGCTGCATGCGACACCAACTTGTCTCCCACTGTGTAGATCAACTTAAAAATGCTTTGGGAAGGATTTCATTTCATTTGCTCACACTCCCCCACCACTACTCACAGTCCCACTGCTCAAGCTAAACTTTGTGATTACAGGGATGCGACGCCCTCCCTCTGCGTTGCCTAACAGAGGCTCCAGGCTTCTCTCTGCTCCTCGGCGCCTGCTTCGCCAACTCCGTTGGGAATGTACTTCATGTCCTTAGCCTCAGATGCTATTCCCCATGGTACTTCCCTCTCAGCACCTGCCTCGCCTCTTACCTCTCCCCCCTGCCACCTCTCTCTTCCCCTATCTCTCCTTGTTGTGCATATGCAAAGGAAGGCGACGCAGCCTCAAACGAGCAGCGCCCCTGACAGCCTCATCAATGCCGTTGACAGAATAAGGACAAGATGATGATCTGAGGAGGGCTTGCATGGTAAGGTGCAGCCTCACAGCGGATTCATCAAGCCACCTGACGTGCCTCAGTTCAGACTTGCGATCGTGAGTGGCGTCCCATGAGAGCTTTGGCCCTTTATCTGCACATCTCTGTTCCACCACGACGAATTTAAATTTCAAAACAGGAAACTTTCAATCGAGCAGGATCAATGAAGGTTGCGCCTTTATCATTAAGTTTACCATAAAGCGGTGGCCACACTTGACAGGAGGGAATAGACGTGTAGGAAGGGTTTTCTAGCTAGTGTGGAACCACAGTTCCTTGGAGTGTACGAGGTTAAAACTAACATCTAAAGTTATGCTCAGTGAGAAAACATTCCAAAAAAAAGAAAAATGTCAACAACTTCAACATAAACAGTTACTGAGTTGTAACTTTATTAGGCCTACCTACTTACACTCATTAGCAAGTTTATCACATAATGTATATGATAGATATACATAACTGGTTGTTACTCATCTGTTCCTATGCACAATATTTCATCAGCACCCCTCTCCCACTCTCATCCAATGAAAAGGTACCACTGTAGGACAATCAGTGACCAGATATTTGGAAGATTGACCACAACCAGGCAGTGATGCTGATAAATGTATCAGGTGCAGTGTGCTGTGTGCTGAGTAACTTTTTGAGTAATATCCAGGCAACGATATATAAACGGTGCTTTGGTCAGAAACTGACCCTGATAAAGGACAAGCAAACCAATAAGCCTGTCTGCTAAAATGCTAAATTGCTAATGATACCAATCCAAAGTTTAAGTCAAAGCATAAGTACAGTACATGTCAAACTAACTGTGCACTTCGAAGACTGGAGTCTCACTGCACTGTACCAGCCTGTGGGGTGGCGAATGTTCATAGAGCGCGAGTGAGGCTTATCTGATCATCCCTGAAGGCCTGAGTTTAGATTATCAAACGGCCCATTCATCACACCTAATCTACCAATTGACTGATTTGTATCTCCTTTGCTCTGCCTCTGGATGGAGTCTGTACTTACTGTGTATTCAGTTACTCTTACAAAAAATGTCCTAACCCTCATCTTTCTTCTCAGTAAAAGCCCACTTCTCAGACAAAAGAAAAACATCATAATAGAAATAACTAGGTGCAGTTATGAGGTGATGCTACCTGTAAATCCCTACAGAATAAAAAAAAAATTAAAATAACTCAAGAACAATAGTTTTGTTTAAATTCGTACCCACTAAGACCTGAACAAACAAGGCCATACAAACTCATCAAAAAACAATGACAAAATCTAATGATGTTACCTAATAGCTTTAATTCAACATAAACGTGCCGCATTTTAGTTGCTTATTAAAGCGAACAAGCTCCCACAACTTAATAAAGCGAAGCTGTGTTGTTGTAAGCGGGTGTGACAGTAACGGAGCTGACACAGGCACCGAGTTTCCTAATGTCCCCCTGAGGAGAGGTGCACGAGGGGAAAAACAGTGGCTCATCACAGCTGGAGCTGTGTCAAGCATCATTTGCCTTTTCACATGATTAATTTGATTTTAATATCTTAAATTGAGGGCTGATTAATTTTGATCACATGCTAAAAACAATACACACTCCATTAATTAAAAGTTTTCGGGGACTTGTTGGTGCAAAGTTTAACCGTCGCAGCCGAGCTACGTGATTTATTGACGTGCTTTCAGCTTGCCACTGCACATGAATAACTCGCAAAATTGCTGGGTTGTTTCGGGGCACTAATTGTCAATCATTTTTGTTTTCCCCAACTGTTTCAGAAAGCGAAAAGTTCACCTGGGGCGCTGATCGAGGTCGGTTTTCTTCCCCTACTTTAAGGTCTTAAGCCAAATACCTGCACAGAGAAGCTTTTTTTTTGTTTTTCTTCCATTTAGACAAGAAGTCTGTCAAACCTGAAGCTAATCCGTCCTCAAAGCAGAGTGTGTCCAGGAATGAGATATCTGTATTTATGTGTACAGTATGGCATTTCATCCTTTACTGAAACAGCTAAGCGTGACCTTCCTTGGAATGCACAATAGGAAGGGTGTGTAAGGGGTCACTGGAAATGTTCACTCTTTGTCCTATTGGTATCAGAACTCATTATTTTCAATTTCTGGGTAAAAATCGTCTGCTAGGATTCTGGTTTCTGGCTTTCATATCATAAAATCACTGCACTGGGATAACTGAGCTCTGAGCAGCGCACCATATTTGCCAATGATATATTATGGTGTCTGAAGTATATGGCTCGATAACAGAAGTTTCCTGCCTATAAAAGTGGTGAAGAAACTCTTGACAGCGAAACTTTCACGGCAATGATGACTGGCCTTGAAATGTGTGAGGAAAGAAACAGGCATTCGTCTCCGTAAGAACAAATGGGTGGACTGGGAAAAGTATGCCACGAAGGGCCCAAGGGCGCCGTGAACGCAGCTCCGCAACAAACCCCACACGCTTCCTTCTGCGCGTGGCATCTTCAGCAGGAGGGCTGATTTCCTACATCATTAATTGCTGAATAGATTGCTTGTTGAATTCTTAATGTGTTGCCAATGTGTGTTTGTCATTACCGGGTTGGCACGGAGCAAATGGCGCAGCCTCCACTTACATGGCCTTGATGGATCTCCAGAAAAGCACAAGACAAAGGCAAAGTCTGTCGTTTGCATGTGACTCAAGGTGCTGAAATTTTTACAGCTCCTTTCATGCCATTTTTTCCACCCTTACAGGCGATTCTATACATGTATACGAATAACAGCGAAGGCGATATGGATATTTTATTGTTCAGAGAGGATACATCCCGGCGGACTGGGACAAGCGCTGCTTAACCGGCAGACTCATTCTAGTTTTTACCTGTAGGAGTCGAGCGACTTGGAATTCATTTTAATGCAAAAGCAGAGGGCTTTCGGTTTAATGCATATTCAGTGACTTTGCATGTTTTAAGCTCTATGCAAATATTATTGGATTTTGAAAGGATTTGATGGATTTTCAACGGATTTTCGCGCACAAACGTTGGCGAAAAATAGAGTGAAATATCTGTGCCTTTTGTGAAGAAGATTTGCAAGTATGATCAATTTTAATGAAACCCTTCCCCCCACCATAGAAGGAAGAAAGATTGGATTTCAAACTATCATTAATCGTAGCCCAGGCATCATATACACAGGATCCAGGCGGGGAAAAAAAAAGAAAAAAAAAAGATTTAGTTCCTTTGCACTTATTTCCCCCTCATCATTTTGGTAGAATAATACAGGCCATGTTTTATGGAGTGTATATATAAAACTCCTGTGTTTAAGGGTAAATCATTGAACTCCAGCATAATGTTCTTGCTATTTAATATTATTGTTAATGATGCTAATAACTCCTTTTATTATTATGATTATTATTATCATTGTCACAATGCAATGCCTCATAGCAAAAATACCTTTAAAAATATTTTCCCCCCCATATGCCCACATCTTTGTTATGGGTTTTGTGAAATCCTCCCTAACCTTGGCCATCATCCATCTCTGCTCTGAAACACAATACCAACAAAAGCAAATCCTTGAGAGGGGGAAAAAAGAAGGGAGAGAGGGGGAAAAAAAATCTGGGAGCCATAATGGCACGGCTCAGACGTGTGTTGTGGGCGTTGAGCAGACGGGGGTCTCTGTTTAAACACGACCTAGGGCCTGGACAACATGTCTGTACATGGGAAAGTGATGCTCCCGAGTGAAAGGCTGCCTGAGGGCTTTCTTACTCATGTCCACTGACGGACATAACTAATTTTGCTTTGTGTAAACTGTGCACACCTCCAGACACGATGAGACACCACCTCCTCTTTCATCATTCCAGTACTGATTTAGACAGGAGAGAGAGTGTATTATTGTACAGTTTGTCTTCTTAAAGAGGCAGGTTGTCAAAAAAAATGAAACTTACACAAATTTCACAAAAGTTGATCAGCCAAGACAAGTTGGGTGCCTTTTTATTCTTTAGTTTTCCAACATATCAGTTTAGCTTTTTAGCATCAAACTGCATGTCTGAATGATTACATCATTGCCTTTAAAAAAAAAAAAGTACTAATTGTACACAAACAGTTTTATAATACAATCCAAATGAGCGGATGATTAAAAAAACATACAAATCAAATCAGAATTATATTATCATCAACATCTCTTTGTTTTCAGCAAAAAACAAGGAAAATTGGCTCATCCCACTGTTGAGCAAAGATTCCAAAACCAGGCGCTCGTGTGGACTGTTTGCAGTTAAAAAGGCTTTATTTTGAGGGCTGAAAACAAGTAAAAAGGTACCTGATACACCAACACCCTTCATTGTGTAATTTTTTTAGATAACAGTGTACCATACAGCCTCGAATAAATTACATAAACTAATCTGAGATATTGAACTCGACATGATTTGAGGCAGCTGTATGATTTAAACATGATGCTAAACTGGTAGCCTACTTTTTAGCAACATTAGCTGTTTTTCTGAAGGTTATGCGCGATCCTGTGCAAACATTTCCAGTATAAACTAAAAAAACTGATCGACTTAGCGATCAACTACACTTGAGCTACAGCCGTATACAGTAGATTCTCTCACATCTCTAGGTTACAGTATATGGCACACCATTATTTATACAAATATAAAATATTTTTAAGAGGAAATGCATTTTTCAAAATTTTCTATGAGAAGACAAAACGACATGTCTCTTTTGTCTCTTATGGGATTGTTTAGTCAGTGTAATATTCTGCAGACAAAACCAGAGGACCCCCAAGTTGAAAAGTTGATTAACAAGTAGGATAATTTTAAATAAAGTAGTAAATAAAGAAGGAGGGTTACATGTTTATCACCTCTAAAATCACAGATGGTAACTTGAAGGGTCACATCAACTGAATGAATGTACAGACCTTGGAATCACAGGTTTTATTTTCTGTGCACTTCTTCTGATCTGTTTATTCTGTCATCCTTTATTACATATATTCACTTTTATACCACAGTGCTGTTGAAATCTTGATTCTGATTGGCCAGAAGGTGTTAATTTAATTTTCAATAACAGCAGTTGATGATTGGAGTGGTGCCCACAGTGAACCGTGGTTCGGTCATGTTGTTATGCATGGTTACGAACACTCCATCGCCAAGACTGCTCTTCTATTCAACCCTGGAGGACACCGACCATGCAGGAGACCCAAAAAGCGCTGCATGGACTGCATCAAAGAAGATATGAAAGTGGTGAAGGGTGCTCCTGATGACGCCCTGGACCAAAAGAAGTGGAGAGCAGTGTGCTAGCATGAGGACCCTGCCCCATGGCGGGACAACTGCTAGGAAAGAAGAAGCAGTTCCAACATCATTAATTGCATCATCATTAATGACAATAGTTCCAAGGCAAAAAACAGGTTTATAGTAATGCGCTCATTATTGTTTCTATAACAACAGTTCATTCACAGGGATGTTTATTTAACATTTATGGAAGGAGTCTCCAGTGTTAGCACTTTGTAACAGGAAGCAAGTTTACCACTATGGGACTCTTCATGACAGGACTTTGCACTTTCCAGTTTCTCTGTAACAACGCAAGCTGTTTAAAAAAAAAAAAAAAATCTCATTAACTTTGTGAGAGGTAAAAAAGCGATGGTGAAGGAATGTCTGTTTATAGTTGCTATAGTGTAAGTGATAACAGGAACTAACTTATTTTACTAATGTTCACAATATTAAATGTAAACATAAATGGATAAAGTATACAGTCATTCATTAAATAAATAAATTTAAAAATTGTCAGCACTGGAAAAATAAATCTCTTCAGTTCATGCTATTACAGGAAAATAATCAACTTCGTGGTTGTAACAGTAACTCTGCTTGATTATTTTTCTATAACAGCATGCCCCCATTGTGTTTAATACTTAACGCCTAACATGAGAGAAAAAACGTGTTCTGTGTAAGTATGTTTAATGTAACAGATGAGCAAGAAGTTTTTGTTGTGTAACCAGAGTGACAGACTGAAGGGGATCTCACTGAGATTCTAAGTGCTTGCCCTTTTCTCCAAAAAATAAGTCTTCCAGCTTACCCTTGTTGTGGGTTTTACCGTGTCTGAAAGCCACTCTTGTTATGGCAGTGTACCATGAGACAAACATGATGGATGTGTTCTGTCTCGAAAAACAGCCGCCGCTGTGTTTATCTGTCAGTGGAAAATTGTTGAAGTTAAGAAAAGTAGGACGAATGAGGAATGAAGACGTTATTCAAACGTCTGGCGTTAATGTCAAGCAGCGATGATGACACAGAAAAGCTAGACACCTAAACTAAACCTTGTGTAGATATCATGTCAGTAGGATTGTGATCAGTGTTATGATCTTATACTTACAGTGTACTTATGAGTGCTCTTGTATCCTTATCTACTGAAGGGAGGTATTTTGAATAAATTAAGATATCAATAACACACTTTTCATGTACATCATCCATCCAGCCATTCATCCATTTTCCATACCACTTATCCTACTCAGGGTTGTGGGGGAGCCCGGAGCCTATCCCAGGGAAATCGGGGCACAGAGTGGTGGACACCCTGGACGCGGTGCCAACCCATCGCAGGGCACAATCACACACGTTCACACACTATGGACAATTTGGAAATGCCAGTCAGCCTACAGCTCATGTCTTTGGACTGGGGGAGGAAACCAGAGTACCAAGAGAAAACCTCCAAAGCACGGGGAGAACATGCAAACTCTGCACACACAGGGTGGAGGCAGGATTCGAAGCCCCAACCCTGGAGATGCGAGGCAAACATGCTAACCACTGTGCGTGTGCTGCTATAGGAAAATAATCAACAACAAGGTGGTGTAATGCAAAGGTACTGGTACTATGCTGAAGTTGAATATTTCCAATATGTTCTGAAGTGTTTTATTCCTTTTATACCACAGCTATTTGTCACCACTAACTTTTTCCCCCCCATTTATTTAACATTTAACACAAACTCCTGAAGACTTTCCCATGATGGAAAACGTATTGACTGTTATAAAGCTCTGACACTGGAGACTCCTTCCGTATATGTCAAATAAACATCTCACAGAAAACTTCACCATATCAGTGATTATATGGATGTTTTCCCATAGAATCGTAATTAGCTGGAATTACTGTCAGAGCTGCTGTTCTAGACAATTAATCAACACCTTCTGACCAACTCACGGTGCATCCAGAGCCTATCCGGGAAATACGCCCTGATTGGGAGGCCAGTCCATCAGTCTGACCAGTCAGATTTGTGAATAATTTTATATGAAATATACCATCTTCTTCCTTCTCGTCCGGCATTATCAGATTAGTCATAAAGGTCAAGATCGCATTCATCCAGTTGTTGGATTTATCCATGGCTCCATGCACTGCCTTCACAGGTTCTCTGCTCATGTGCTGAATACCTCCTGAGTGCATCGTGTAACAGGCTGACATCAGAGATGCTTCAAATACACATACTACACATACAGTAAGCTCCAAATGTCCACTTGTCTACAGAATTCATCATTAATAATGCAAATAATTTGAAGAAAGATCCCATTTGTACCTGGGTGAAAATAAAAATATATATTTGTACCCAATTTAGTTGAATTTACAGTACATTTGGGGTACTTTGTGTCATGTATCAAACTATATTTTAATATATTTTTGCCTGTCCTTGTTTACAATCTCATATGTATTTTACTCTTCTAAACTCCAAGGAATCATATGATTCCACATGTCCACTTGTCACATATATAGCATATCTATTATTTCTCGTGTAGTTTTCAGTGGTAGCTAGCAGGCTAAGATATGAGCTTGTAACTAGTTTCCATGTAGCTGAAGAGCTAGCTCTTCACCAAGCACTTAAATGAACTCAAACTAAACTAAAAACAAACAAACAAACAAAAAGAAAAAAAAAAAAAAGAATGTTGTGCTAACTCCTTTTTAGGGGTTTAGCTTGCTAGCATTTTTAGACGAGCATGAGGAACTAGCATGAGGATATGTTTATATTGGAGGATACAAAGCACATCACTCTGGATAAGAGTGTCTGCTAAATGCTGTAAATGTAAAAATGCAGCTATTGGAAAATGTGAAAGTTAATAAAAAGGTTAATGTGATGTGATGAGCCATGCTGACTGCTAAAGCTGTAAGAGTGTTTGTGCTACTTGCAGTATCTTTTCATTCCGTAGCACAATTTTAGAAACCAGCAGCAATGATACTTGAACTCTGGCTGAGATTCATTATCTAAGGTTGTTTTACTCGTATTCTTTGTGACGTTATTTACAGGGTTTTGAGCTTGTATAGAAGATAAAGAGGTGAGCGTTAATGTGGGCTTGTTTTCTGATCACACACACACACGCACACACACACACACACACACACACACACACACACACACACACACACACACACATAAAATGTATTGTCTACCAAGTGTCTTTTTTTTTCTTCCTCCATTGTGCTGTCACCTTATCTTTGGATCAAAAGCCCTCGCCAGCCGCGGTTATTTACATTTTAAAATCTGCATTTTTCATATAGATCTGTCTGCCACTGGTTTTAATATCGGCGACGTTTCCCACGACACCTTTTGTTTTATTATGCATTATGAATTTCTTCTTCTCTCTCCTTCATCTTCCCAAATCCCGGTCCCCACACCGAGGCTTATGAGGCCAAGTGTTTTATCTGGAGGAGGGGAGATTTATCATTTCAATCTCATTTCAATAAATAAAATAATCTCTCTCCTCTTAGAAGTGACAGCCGCTAATGCTATTTTGTCATCATCTGACTGCAACGTGAAGTGGGGGGGGGGGGGGGGGGATTGGGAGGGGGAGGGGGGGGGGGGGTCCACTTCACGTCACTTCACTTCTTCTATCACGGGGGGTCACGGTTGCAGGATTTGGCCTTTTAGTACGAGCCTCTAAAAGATCTGTGGAGGATCGGAAGTGATGACCTTGTTCCTGTCCATGTTCTTTAAAAGCTCCTCATTACAAGCATATGGAGACTCTTCCAAAACGTCGCTGTCACCACAAAAACGAATGCGCTCAGAAACAAGACCGTCCATCGGAACGCCATCTTTTATTTTAATTGCTATCCCATTTTTTTCCTCCTGTTTCTTCTTCTTTTTTCTCCCCCCCCACCCTGAGCGAATGGAGGGAAACGCAGCCGAGAGCTGACAGGAAAACAATTGCGTTTCAAATTGAAGTCCCAGCAGAGGATGTTCAGTTCCTTAACCTGACATCCGTTTTCTTGCACACGCCCCACAAACACACAAAAAAGAGAAACGGAAAAAGATGCCTGTTTAAAAAAATAAAAAAAGAGAGAGAGCGAGAGAGAGAGAAAAGAGAGGGACGGTCCTTTTTGAATATGTGTTTTTCTGTTTATCATTAGCTGACTGGGTGCTTCATCATTCTGCGAGAAATCCCTATCTGCCGAACATAAGGCTGCGAGACAGCGGGGAATCAATCTTTTGTGCTTGGGCAGATAAACACAGGACGCAATCAGAGGGGAGACGGAGGCATGAAGCCGGGCGCAGGACTCACGCCGCTGGTGATGGATGGCGGAAGTAAAAGTGTCAGGATGGCATTATGCAAATAGGGGAGGCATCCGAGCATCGCCCTGGTGATTATGGGAGATGGGGAGAGCAGCCCGTGGTCCCCCTGGCATCACTCCTGCCCGCCTTTTCTCTTTTTCCCCGTTTCCTCCTCCTCCACCTCCTCCTCCTCATCTACTCTTCATTTTGGCTTCAGCTCCTCTCTCGTGTCCCTGCAGGGCGTCCTAGGGGGGAACGTGTGGAGCTCTGGATTAGCCTCCGAACCAAAACTGCTCACTTGATTTTACTCCACGGTGACTCAGTGATTTAGATGGGACGCTGGATGTAGACTAAGGTCAAAGGTCACAATGGCATCCTGATACTTCAGGTGGAGAGATGAATTCAATGTGAACACTTTTGATTTGACAAGTTCTGAAGAAATCTAAATACGAGAAATGCATTTTTGTGTCTAGCTTTTTAAAGAGAGCAGCAACACACGTAATCGAATCTCTTCTTCACTGTTTAAAGGTCAGCTACAGTTTTTCGCTCTTACCCCAAAAATAAACAATCAACAAAGACGTTTGGTGTCCGACATCTGCTTCTTTAGTTTTGCACTGGAGCTATGAGGTGAATGTAAAGTGTTTCTCACCTCGAATCTTTTTCAAGTAGGCTTTTTTGTCATTTCTCTCATCTCAGACAGGTGAAATGTTGCCCCAGAATCATTTAACCCTTTCGTGTATGATGTCCACACTCACCGGCCGTTAATTTAGGGCTGTTTTGTTTTTTTATAAGACGTCATATCTTCAATTTAAAACTATTGTTAAAAATGTAAGTGTCCCATTTTACTCCTCTGATGTCTTTTCATTCGTATTAACTTCAGTTGCTTTAAGTAATTTTTTACAAAAAGTCCAAATTAATTTGAATTCGCAAGTATGCAATTGTTGATTAATAAAACCATGTACAAATGTGGATATGTTTTATAATTCATGCATAAAAGAGTTAACATGAAACAATATCAGACAAGAGGATGTTAACACAATAGCAGATCGTGCAAAGTCAGTAAATACATTAAACACAGACAACAGACTATACAATAAACTAATAAACTATAAACAAAGCAGCAAACAACTACACGGTAAATGCATACTTCTGTTCGTCTTTAGATATTCTGTAGTGACTTCACTACACATTTTTTAATTAAATGAAATAATAAAATCTATGAGAGTCTGAAAATTCTTTCCTTTCTCAGTGAGCTGCCTTCAGCTAAATAGGGACTTTTTGACATTTTGGACTATTAAGGCCATGACTAAGAAACAAACAAATAAATGCAAAATAAAATGTATTTAGCCAGTAGCCAGTAGTTGGTGGAGGCATTATGTTTGTAGATGGTCCAAGAATAATTTTTAACAAGATATCTGAGGATAAGCAGTTGAATGTTTGTAGGTTGAATTAAATTATTGCTGTAAACCACAGATGAACTGATTCGATTTTGGAATTGATACAAACAGGGTCAAGGTCACAGCAAGGTCAAATGTCTGAAATAGTTTTTTCTTCAATAGCTTGCTTCCTGTGTGAAATATATTTTAAAGGATATTTCTGGCATCCAAACTAGTACCAAGAAGGACTAAAGTTGTCCCTGTCAACACCGTTGGTATTGTGCTCTCCTTGTTCTTTTTATTTAAAAAAAAATTAAAAGACTAGAAATGAAAACTAAATATGTCCATCAAGAACATTTGTTTTTCTAGGAGAATGCATGTGGGCCTAAACCCATCAGTGTCTCCTTTTTATCAATATTGAAAATGATCTGCAACACAATATCACCACTGAATGAAATGAAATGCATAGAGACATAAAAATAAGAAGCTGAAGATTCCTAAGGTTTGAGTTTTAGACAGAATAATACCTCTGACCTAATATTCTACTCAGCATGAAGGCCATAAAGGAGCATGATAGTGGAGTTTAGCATAACAGGAACCGATTTGCCTTCATTATTCTGCTGGAGAGCGCATTTTCCTGCTGCAAAACTGCAAATAATTAATGACCCCGCCATGGATGAATATCATCATGTGTAATAGTTTGTCCATTAGCGCCGGACAACCTTTGACGGCGGACACCCGCAGCGCTATTTCCCAGAGACGAGCCTGAGCTGCCAGTCCTGCCGCGTCTAACTTTGGCACTCTCCATAAAGCTCAGACAATACCACTCTGTTTCGGCAGATTGGATCCATTTGCATTGGACAACTCCTCTGCATATAGATTGATGGGTTTAATCAGCGAATCAGGGAGAGCGCTCACCCATCAATCATTGTCAGCCTCGCCTTTTATTCGGGCCCTGCGCTTTCCCGACTCTGGCTCATCAGCGAGAGCGGGTTCAGATGGAAGAACCAAAGATGAAAACTGAGGCTCCTGCGTTTCTCAGCAGGGAGGAGGGGATTTTCTGGAGCAGGTAAAGCGCTGAACCAGATATTAAGCCAAAGTAGAGATCTAGAAAGTGTCAGTTTCGTTTCTGTCATCAGTTTAAAAAAAACAAAAAACAAATCAGAGACAACTTATTGATCATAAAGGAATGAGGACCCTGAGAAAATCTTCCCAAAACTCCTATTACATATTGCACTACGCCACACATCACATCCGAACTGTTCCAATTAAAATGAAAAGTGTTCACATCTTTTTGGAAAAAAGGAGCTGAGCGAGATGAACGTCTTTCATTCTCACATGCGGGTGACACCGTGTTGATTGAGGTCTTGTTGTGCAGATGTGCTGTTCCCTGACACCACATATACAGGCAGAAGGGGTTAATTGAGATGCGGTGCCATTGTGTTAGGAAACAGGTGAGAGGATCTGGACCTCTCTCAAGTGTCAGCGACAAAACTTTTACCTGCGACACCTCCACTTGAACGATATCGCTAACACATCGCACTTCCCTTCGATGCTAATTGCTGCAAATTCAATTAAGAAAGAACACAACAGACAAATTTGGACACTCAAAGTGTTAGCTTTTCTTTCCCTCTGATTTCTGGCTTCAACTCGGGAGGTGCTATATTTAAATGACAAATGCAGATATATGAAAGAGGTTAAAAAAATCACTTGGAAGAAACAAGAAACAAAAAGTGTGCAAACTTCAAACACTGATTACATAATCTCATCACTAACCAGATTATTCACACCATAGTGCAGGATCTCTTGAATTTTAGCCCAATAATCTGCTTATTCAGACAATGTATACCATTATATCTGAAATAACTCGTTTTTTCTGCATTTGCATATATGTGTGAAGCAGACTACAGAACTTTGGAGAGGCCATAATAATATTTAGATATTTTGTTCTACTAAATTGAGGTCTTAATATAGTACTTGTGAACAATTCACTTTTCTCATGCTGTCAATTTCTAATTTCAAGTGATTGAATGAATAAAACTGTGACCCTAATTTGAGTCATTTGTCCTCTCCATTAATGAAGGCGCATCTATAATATGCAATGGCAAAATAAGAGCAAGCTTTATGAATTCCACAATCTCGACTTAGTATTTCCTGATGCTAAACTATCAGCCATAACATTAAAACCACTGACAGGTGAAGTGAATAACGTTAACTCATTAGAGTGGCACCTGTCAAGACGTAGGATTTATTAGGCAGCAAGTGAACAGTCAGTTCTCAAAGTTGATGTGTTAAAAGCAGGAAAAATGGGCAAGCATAAGGATCTGAACGACTTTGACAAGGGCCAAATTGTGATGGCTAGACGACTGGGTCAGAGCATCTCCAAAACAGCAGGTCTTGTGGGGTGATCTCGTTATGCAGTGGTTAGTACCTACCAAAAGTGGTCCAAGGAAGGCCAGTGATGAACCGCCGACAGGGTCAT
Organism: Cranoglanis bouderius; assembly: GCA_023630585.1. Lineage (NCBI taxonomy): Eukaryota > Metazoa > Chordata > Actinopteri > Siluriformes > Cranoglanididae > Cranoglanis > Cranoglanis bouderius. Next base: position 15,666,211 of record CM042547.1, read on the forward strand.
GGGTGCCCAAGGCTCACTGGGAGTGAAGGCTGTGTATGGGGCTGGGAATGGGTCTGCGTAGCTGCAGACCAGTCAGAGTGCCCATGCTGACCCCTGTCCACTGCCGAAAGCACCTACAGTGGGCACGTGAGCATCAGAACTGGACCATGGAGCAAGAGAAGAAGGTGGCCTGGTCTGATGAATCACATTTTCTTCTACAACATGTGGATGGTCGGGTGTGTGTGCATTGCTTACCTGGGGAAGAGATGGTACCAGGATGCACTATGGGAAGAAGGCAAGCCGGCGGAGGAAGTGTGATGCTCTGCTGGGAAACGGTGGGTCCTGGCATTCATGTGGATGTTACTTTGACATGTACCACCTACCTAAACATTGTTGCAGACCAAGTACACCCATTCATGGCAACAGTATTCCCTAATGGCAGTGGCCTCTTTCAGCAGGACAATGTGCCCTGTCACACTGCAAAAATTGTTCAGGAATGGTTTGAGGAACATGATGAAGAGTTCAAGGTGTTGACTTTGCCTCCAAATTCCCCAGATCTTAATCTGATCGAGCATCTGTGGGATGTGCTGGACAAACAAATCCGATCCATGGAGGCCCCACCTCGCAACTTACAGTACTTAAAGGATCTGCTGCTAAGATCTTAGTACCAGATACCACAGCACACCTTCAGAGGTCTTGTGGAGTCCATGTCTTGACGGGTCAGAGCTGTTTTGGCAGCACAAGGGGGACCTGCACAATATTAGGCAGGTGGTTTTAATGTTATGGCTGATCAGTGTAACGTATTCATATTTAGTTATATCTCAGCTCCAGTTGTACAGTATTTCTCTCCAGGGCTCTGCAACAAAACACTTTTTATACTCAAAGAAAACTCCAAAGAAATATCCTTGGCAAGAAGTTTGAATTTTATGTCTTGGTCCTTTTTCTATAATGGGTTTATTGGCAGGATGCTGTGGAAAAAGTAATCCAACTATTGATTGACCTGCAGTTTGCACATTATCACGTTACTTAAAGGCACATTGTGAATGGATGTGAAGTATTTGCCAGAATCTGAGTTTGTGCAGCTATTTGAGTATTTTGCACTGTACATGTAAACATCCTCACTGAGATTGTTTGATATAATATCATTTACAGTACATACAGTGTATACTGTATTAATATTTTACTAACTAACGCTGAGGTCTGGTGAGTAAGCATAAAGCATAAAGCATGAAGGACACATTAGCATTAGGAAAATTCAAGACAAGGAAAAAAACCCCGAAATGCTTATTATGTTAAAAGAAAGGTCATCTGGTCCCTATTATGAAAGCCACTGACTCTCCCAAAACTTGATTAAACACAAACTCCAGCACTAGGTATCAGTGATGGGAGTAAGAAAATGGAGGGCCCCATTTCATTACCACATCTCTCAGAATCCGGACACTGGTGAGCAATGACTGCGTTTTATGACACTTTTATATTGGGTTTAAATAACTTCCTCCTTGAAGTCGCTTCGACAAGGAGAACGCAAGTCGGTAATAAAGAAATCCGCAAAACTATTACTGGAGGAAGAAACTTTAATACCGAATATCTCTTAATGACAGCGTTCCAATTAGAGCGGCTGCATTTTCCCTTCTAGCCGCGAGTCAAAAACAAAACAAATAAAAGCAGCCCGATTTAGAAAGCTTATTAGCCTTCCAGTCCCATAGCAATTAAAGCATTACAGCTCCAGAACTTCTGTGAGCCTCCGACGGAAAACATTGAGGTGGTCCTGACTTTAGAGGTGGTCTGGTGCCGTGTGTATGTGCGCGTGTGTGTATTTTACAGCTTCGGCATCCAATGCAAACACATTTACTGTAATTCACGGAGCGTTTTGTATGTCGTGGTGGTAATAATGAAAAGATTGTGTGTAAATGAGGCACAGTTTAGACAGAGGACTAATGCCTCGATGCACTTACACACTCTCTGACTCACGGCACACTTAAAGGGATGGTTCACAAAAATCTAATTTACATAATTGTGTCATTACAGCAAATGTCAATCAGCAATGACATGTTTGGTGTCTGACATTTGCTTCTTTAGTTTTGCACTTGAGCTAACAAGTAATGGTAGCTTATTTCACCCAAATTAGTTTCTTGCTTTGTAATCTCACTTTTAAATAGGGTGAGTCTGCATGTACAAATTTATGTTTAAAGCACAAATGGTACAATTCTGTCTTTAAATGTCAGTGGGATGATGGTGAGGATGGTGGGAATGATGCCAAACTGCACCGAAGAACAAAGTGAGTTTTCCAAGATGGCTGCCTGCTTAATGCCACAACATTCAGCTGCATGGTGAAATTCTGTTTATGTTTATAGATTACAGTAAATCATGCTATGTCCCAGCACAGCGGGTAGCATTGCCACCTCACAGCTCCAGGGCCTCGTTTGATCTTAAGCTTGCGTTAATGTCTGTGTGGAGTTTCACATGTTCTCTTCTTGTCTGTTTGGCTTTCCTCCAGGTTCTCCAGTTTCCTCCAACTGCAGAACCATGCTAATAGGTAGATTGGCTGCTCTACATTGCCCCTAGGTGTGAAATGGACTGGATTTGATATGGACTAACTCCCATCTGGGATGTATTCCTGCCTCACACCAAAGTGTTCCCGTGATAGACTCCAAATCCACAGCAACCCTGACCAGGATAACGACGAATGAATGAATACTGTGTCCTAACCCACATCTAATCCATATCCTAACCCATGTCTTAACCCACATCAGCAGGTCTGAGTGACATCATTAAGAAGATATTTCTAAAAAAAATCTCAATTAATGATTTGCCTCATAGTTCCAATGTGCATTTTGAACACCAACCATGTTGGCAGTGGTAGCGCAGTGGTTAAGATGTTGGCCTTCTGACTGGAAGGTTGTGAGTTCAAAAGCCAGCAATGCCAAGCTGCCACTGCTGGGCCCTTGAGCAAGGCCCTTAACCCTCAAATGTATAAATGAGATGAATTTAAGTCACCTGGATAAGGGTGTTTGCCAAATGTTGTAAAATGTAAAAAAAAACAAAAAAAAAACCATGTCTTGATATATCTTCTGCATTTGGGATATGGGGGAAAATGTGTACATTTGATTAATCATGAAACAGTCCCTCACTGATGCTCAGGACAAGGCCAGTGCAAGAATCTGATTAAATCCACGTTGGCCTCAAACCATAAAAGGTCCCACTGTCCCACTTAGAGGCAGAAGGAATGTGCTTTAACGCAATGTTTTTGTGTATAGTGTGTGTGAGATCGGTGTCTGAAATCACTGGATTTAGAATTTTGCTTTTCTGTGGTAATTTGGTAATCACTCTTTACCTTACTTGAGGCACACTCAAACATTTAAGAGTGATTCCACAATTGGGGTGTGACCTACTGAGGTTACATTGTCTTTGAATACACCTGTATTCATGTTTCGGATAAATAACTTTAATAAAAACATTAAATCTATCTACAGCACTAGTACCATTTGCCTGTTCCAGATCACTATAACTACACGTTACCTTCAAATATAATCATTCAAATACTTCAAAATTTTTTATTTTTGCATTCATGTGTGAATACATCTCATGCTTGAAATGTCTATTTCCATGACTCATCCATTACAGCTTATGAAAAATGTGCCGCACATTTTAGTCCCTCAACATTCACTCAACCCTGTTACCTGAACACATTCGCTCCATCCATCCATTTTCCATACTGTTTATCCTACACAGGGTCTCGGGGGAGCCTGGAGCCTATCTCAGGGGACTCAGGACACACGGCGGGGGACACCCTGGATCGGGTGCCAACCCATCGCAGGGCACAATCTGCATAAATTCTACAGAAGTAAATTATTACTTTAAAAAGATTCATTTGAAGTAAATCCTTAGTGTCCTCATGGATTCTCATTAACCACATTCTGTGTATTTTCTCAAACTCAACCCTGTTACTTTCAATGTTGTTATTCATTTAAGAGCAAAATGCAGCAAAGAAACCTTGTAAAAATGAGACTGTTCTCTGAGTTGGTTTAACACACTTTTGAATGGTTAAACGTATGTTTTCTTTGATTCATTCTTGTAAAATGTTTCAATGTTTCAACAGCTAAATGACCTCAGGCTAAATGACGCCCCAATCTTGGAATCACCTTAAAAAAAGACATCTAGGCCTAACAGGGTTTGAGAAATCTTCGAAAATTAGACTTAATGTTAGCTTGCAACACTTGTAACACTTAATGTTAGCTTGCAGACATACTTTGTTATTTGCAATTACAAAAAAAGGCTGTAAAATACCTTTAATTTAACACACTGATTTTCTGCAACTTGAAAATGAGTCACACTGTCACTAGTGTAAAGCAAGATTAAATACAAATGAGCTTCTGTTTTGATAAGGAAACATACTGATGGGGAGCTGTGGGCCACAAGGGGGGGATAGCACTGCTTACACATTTACACAAATGGTCAATTGGTGGCTCAGTGGTCAAGGCTTTGGGCTGCTTATCAGAAGGCTGTGACTTCAAATCCCAGAACAACCAAGATCCCATAGAAGGGTCTTTTGAGCAAGATTCTTAGCCTTTAAATACTCAGTTACAGTGCTGTGAAAAAGTATTTGCCGCCATCCTGATTTCTTCTGTTTCTGTGTATATCTCATACTAAATTGTTTCAGAAATCAAAACAAAATCTATGATAAATCAAATGCAACCTGAGTAAACACAAAATACAGTTTTTAAATGATAATGTTATGTATTGAAGCAAAAAAGTTATCCAGTACCAACTGGACCTTTATTGAAAATTTTACTGAAAATTTATTTGCCCCCATAGTTACTAATTCCCCAAATCTATGAAACTGCATTCATAATGGGGTTCAGCTGGACTAGACACAACCAGGCCTGATTACTGCACACCCTGTTCAATCAAATCAACACTTAAATAGAACTTTTTCAACAACATGTTGGTTAAAAGGTCTTACCCAGTAACACACTATGCCAAAGTTGAAAGAAATTCCAGAAATAATGAGGAAGAAGGTGATTGAAATACATCAGTCTGGGAAGGGTTACAAAGCTATTACAAAGGCTCTGGGACTCCAAAGCACCACAGTGAGAGCCATTATCTCCAAATGGAAAAAACTCGGCACAGTAGTGAACCTTCCCAGAAGTGGCCAACCTTCCAAAGTTCTTCCAAGAGCAAAGCAACGACTCATCCAGGAAGTCACAAAAGAGCCAAGGACAACATCAAATGACCTACAGGCCTCTCTTGCATCAATAAAGGTCACTGTTCATGACTCCACTATCAGAAAGACACTGGGCAAAAACATCATCCATGCAAGGGTGGCGAGGCGAAAACCACTGCTAACCCAGAAGAACATTAAGGCTCATCTGAATTTTGCCAAAACACACCTTGATGATCTGCAAACCTTTTGGGAGAATGTTTTGTGGATGGATGAGTCGAAAGTGGAACTGTTTGGAAGACAGGGGTCCCGTTACATCTGGCGTAAAACAAATACAGAATTCCACAAAAAGAACATCATACCAAGCATGGTGGTGGCAGTGTAATGGTGTGAGGATGCTTTGCTGCTTCAGGGCCTGGGCAACTTGCAATAATTGAGGGAAAAATGAATTCTGCTCTCTACCAGAAAATCCTAAAAGAGAATGCCTGGTCTTCAGTCCGTAAGTTAAAACTCAAACACAACTGGGTTATGTAGAAAGACAATGATCCAAAGCATAGGAGGAAGTCCACCTCTGAATGGTTAAAAAAAAAAAAAAAAAAAAAAAAAAAAAAAAAGCAAAATTAAAAAAATTTTTTGGAGTGGCCTAGTCAAAGTCTTGTTTTGAACCAATTGAGATGCTGTGGCAGAACCTTAAATGGGCAGTTGATGCTCGAAAACCCTCCAATGTGGCTGAACTAAAGCAGTCCTGCAAAGAAGAGTGGGCCAAAATCCCACCACAGTACTGTGAAAGACTGATCTCCAGTTATCGGAAGCATTTAGTTGCAGTTATTGCTGCTAAAGGTGGCACAACCAGATTTAAAGTTTGAGGGGGCAATTCGTTTTTCACATGGGTGATTGGTGTTGGATAACTTTTTTTGATTCAATAAAAAAATTTAAAAAATAAAAACTGTAGTGTGTGTTTACTCAGGTTGCCTTTGTGTTATGTTGTATTTCGTTTGAAGATCTAAAACTATTTAGTATGAGATATACATAAAAACAGAAGAAATCAGGATGAGGGCAAATATAATGAGCAAATGTTAAAAAGAATCCCTTCTTCATTCATACACACACCTAGACCTACACGCACCCATATACACGCACACATATAACCCCTATGATATGCTTGTCCGAATTTCAGTTAGCATCGTGCACATATTTGCTAGTTAACAGCAAGTCTCGACATATTCAGCGGCACCGAAATATCAAATCACACGACGCAGTTCTACGATGTGGTGCGTTTTACCAGCATAAATCAAAGTTAGTGGATATGTCTGGCGTTCTCCATAATTACACAATGATATGCTATCAATAGTTGGCAGAGCCGGTGGGAGTGCAGTTAATGCTAAAATGTAACACAGATCACAGTTGGTCTCAGCATGTTAAGTTGGCAGGCGTCCAGGAGCGGGACAGGTTTTCTCTTGTGTACATGGGAAAATGCAGCCTTTCAAGCGAAGTCAAAACTATAGGTGGCTTGATCCATTCTTTTTTTTACTTCCCCACACTTTCTTTCTTTTGCTGACTGACCAAGCCAGTTCCAGAGCAGAAGCTGTGGTCTAGTGATTATCTCACGCCCTCTCACACACACACACACACACACACACACAGACACACATTCCAGGTGCTGATTAGACTCTCGGGTATAAATCATACTTTCGGCTCCTGAAGGCAACACAATGAAGTATATTTCCTTTCAGATGCGTTACTTCATACCTGTATAGTATCCTCGATGTGTGTAAATGGCCCCTGATAGAGTCGAGCAGTGATGAGATGCCTCAGGCCGTCTCTGTAATGATGTTCCAAAATGATACCGTACACACATATACTCATTAGGGAAATCAGGGTGGGTGTATCGTAATGACAAACACTTCGCCGAACATCTCGTTCGTGTCCCACAGTGTTATCCGTCCTCTCATATTTCTCATGCGCCATCGGCCAACAAGAGTCGGCAACATAATGGCGCAGGTGTGTGTTTTCCCCCAGGTTTCTTTGTGACTGCATGGGTAACAAGGTTTAAAAGCTGCTGGTCAATCTTTTTTGCACGTCTATTGTGTGAACGGGGTAGACAGCGCAAACCAGTAGTGACAAATGTGGACATAAAGGACGTCTTCTACTTTAAATGGGCTTAAAATGTTTTGTGGAGGAGGAGTGGGGGTCGTTTGGGTGTCCAGGGGCTTAAGGGTGGGAATGGCGGCTGCGGTGGGGCAGACTTTTTTGTATGGACAGGATAAAGAAGTCTTTTGAGAGGTTTGGAGTTCAATAGCAGAGGCAGCAGCAGCACAGCACACAGTCAAAGCCAATGGTACAGGGTTACACGCTGCAGGGTGTATAAGCAACCATCCTAACTGAAATGTAGTGTAATCTACAGTATCTGAGAAGATATCTTGATATCTGTCTGCATATTTGCTTTAGCATAGGAAATCTATGATGAAATCTGTAAAAATTAAGACAGGGAGTATACCTTTGCAAGGATGCATGCCCTTTAAATCCTGGTTTATGCTTAATCTCAAGTACCTCTGAGAAGAACCCAAAAGAAACCTCTGAAAGCTTGGAAATTTTCATGATTTTTCAGAACAGTATGAGGTTTTAGCTATTTGCAGACTGCAAATGAAACATGAGGTGGGGGTGGAAGAGGAGCAGTAAACAGGAAGTAGTCTTGGGTGAAAAAGAGCAGACATTTTGTTGTTGTTGTTGTTTTTTTAAACAAAATGGATGAATTCTTTGACTGAGTTTTCAAAAGACAATATAGAAGTGCATCATCTGGGCATTGTTGGCCAAGCTACTTTAAAAATGTTAAAAAGTAGGCTACAGAAAACAGCGCCTAAACACTGGGTCGACAAAAAACAAACAAAAACAAACAAACAAAACCAAAAAAATGCTCCATTGTGTTCAGACAAAACAAAATGTATGAACTTGGATGAAATATATACTTTATCATTTGTGTTGCTTATGAATATTCTATACAATTCCTTTTTTTTTTTTTTTTTTTGTTAATGAACAGCACTACATGCATTTTAATGGTTTATAGTTATATTTAATGTTGTGGAGCATCCATGAAAGATGTTAGATTGTTACAGCTATAAACAATCATTCCTTCACCAGTCTTTCTTTTTCCTCTGTCTTGAAATTAATATGACAAACAAACAAACAAACAAACAAAAAAAAACAACGCTGAAACCAGAAAGAGCAAAGCTCTTTGTCATGAAGACTCTACCATGGCGGAAAACTTCTTCGCTCACTGTAACAAAACACAGACACCCCAGTCTCCTTCCATAAATATTACACATCCTAACAGAAAACTTAACCATAGCAATAATTATGCGTTAATCAATTTTTGCCATCAATTTGCCTTATCATGTGACTTATGCCACACAAATCCCTGTGAATGAGATGAGTTACTATAGAAATGTTACTATAGAAAGAATCATTTATGTTGCTGCCAGAACTATTGTCAGAGCCTTCACCTCTGATTCAGGAATTCAACAGCATTGTGGTATAAAATAGTTTAACGCTGCTATTGGGAAATGGAGTTTAACACACATTAGATGTCAGAGGGCTTTGGGAACCAACCTTTACTCAGAGATTTTACTCTTTTTCAGAAGTGCAGTGGTGTTAGTTTGTTCATTCAAAAGCAGAATCCCTGAAACACAGAGCACCAGTCTGTCAGCTGGTCACTGAATTCACATTCTTATACCCAGACCCTATATATTGTCTTCCATTTTGCAACATGTTCCACAATGTCTACTCCCCCCGTATACATGTCTGTAGAGGAGTGACAATAAAAATACACACGATACGCATGTAATAGATAGATCTCTGATTTCAGTCACTGACATCTGCTGTGCACCATACACTTGCACTGCGAGCATTATTCTTTATTTATTTGGTCGGTGTTGAAAATGCCATGGAGGACGGCCAGCCCAAACACTGGAGATGCATGTGCGTGAAGAAGGACAACAAGGTAAGTGTTAACAGCCGTCTCTCTGATGGTGCACACACTGCCAGCTGGCTTTGATAAACTGCCATTTTCCTTTTCTTCCATTCTCCCACAGTGATTTTCTCAGTAAGACTGGGGGCCATTTATAGGCCTGTATGATGATCATAGATAACTCTAACTGCAAAACAAACTGAACTTTAAATAAATAAATAAATAGGATCTTTAGAAAATAACACCTTTGTGACTATTAGGACTTTGGGTAAATGAGAGCAGAGGAGGTCAAAGCTGGTAGAGTAAGAACCTAATGCCAAGATCTCATACCTGATCTAAACAATTCCCTGGAGCTGCTTGGAGATGTTTAACTTGTTGACCGTTACTGTATGGGAGTTTCAAGGCAACAAAAAAACAGGAATGTTAACTGCCACACACAGTGCCCATATTTTCATTTATGTAAGAAATAAGCATGACTGGGCATGCTGTTATAAAAAAAATAATCTTATACCACAGCAATTTACCAATTATTATACTTATTAATTCAATTCAATTCAATTTTATTTGTATAGCGCTTTTAACAATAGACATCGTCACAAAGCAGCTTTACAGAGATACATAATTTTTGGATCTAAATTTTAAATCGATAAATTTATTCCCAATGAGCAAGCCAATGGCGACAGTGGCAAGGAAAAACTCCCTGAGACGACATGAGGAAGAAACCTTGAGAGGAACCAGACCCAAAAGGAACACATCCTCATCTGGGTGACACTGGATAGTGTAATTAGAAGTAAATCTCTTCTATAACTGTATGATACATGATATAAAGTTCAACTGTGTAGTCAGGAGATTCGACACAGTCTCAACATGAAGTCTATTTTGCTGAAATCATGAACTGTCCACCGATGGAGACCCGAGCGCAAAGTCTGTTTGTGAATTGTTTGTGGAGGCTGTCCATATGGGCCCATCCTCAGCAACAGCAAGCGACCCCCAGCGAATTAATAAGCGAACTTATTAATTAAAGAATGGCATGAATGTCACATTTTATCCATTTACTCTATAGTTACATTTAATGTTATGGAACTTCCATGAAACACGTTAATTCCTGTTACCACTTACATTATAATAGCTATAAGCACTTGTTCTCTCTTGTTTCTCTCTCTTGAAGTTAATAAGAGGTGTGATAGTCAGACTATCGGATCAATGAATCAATTCAAAAGGCAATGACTGAAATGAATTGAAGCAACAATCGTAAATTGGTTGTTCTCCAATATAATCGATTATAATCTGATTATTATTGAAAAAAGGCAGACACCGGGTGTAAAAATGTTAGGACTACTCACGCCACAAACTCCGTTTCCCAACCTGCACTGTGGTCTACAAACATGGCCACCATGGACTGCAACTCCCAGAACTCTCACACACTGACACATTCACGTTCACCTTCATTCTGATCATGCACACCTGAATCCCATTCACAAACAATCACAGTCACAGTTAAAAGGACTCTCTACACAAACACTCTTTGTGAAATATATGTGCCATTCCTTGTGTTTGTGACGATACCAAGCCTTTATATTATCTCTGCTTGTTTTCATGTTATTGACTTGGTTTTGCCTAGTGTTTTGGATTTTTGCCTTGCCTCTGATATACTGTTTGTTCATCGCCTGACCTTTTGCATGTTTCTGCGATTTTGTATGTATGATTTTTGCTTACGATTTGGATTTTTCTGCCTGGTTATTATTAAATTATTTCTACCTGCAACCATGTTCCTGGAGATCTACCTTCCTGCAGGTTTCATCTCTACCTAAAATCTAACACAACTGTTTTAGTTGATCAAGAACTTCTTAAGGCAATGATTAGATGGTCAGGTGGGCACGATTATGATTGGAGCTAAAGTCTTCAGGAAGGGAGATCTCCAGGAACAGGGTTGGTGACCATTGCTTTAAACTGATGGGTAAATTTTGGTGATTTGCCCTTCAGTTAATATACTTAAAATAGTCCTCCTCCATGTCATCATGATTTGCGAATTAACATTATGCCTGCACCAGATTCTGAACTAACTTGGTCACATATTAATTGGAGGCTACTAAACTGTATTGTATCAAATGTATTGTCAGATATCAACCTTAAGACTCCTTCCAAAAATGCTTAATAAATGTCTCCTTACAGAAAGCTTTAGCATATTAACATTTATAAGGTTTTAATTAATTTATATGGTGGCACACCAACCATGTAAGTTCTTGTGCAAGTTGAGAGGTATTATGTATGTATAAGTATCATTACATATCATTACTAAGGAAGTGGTAATGTATTAGAATGAGAACATTGAGAACAAAGAGAATCCCACCTCTGCCCTGTGTGCACAGAGTTTGCATGTTCTCCTTGTGCTTCGGGGGTTTCCTTTGCGTACTCCGGTAGTCCAAAGACATGCGTTGTAGGCTGATTGGCATTTCCAAATTGTCCATAGTGTGTGAATGTGTGTGTGATTGTACCTTGTGATGGGTTGGCATCCTGTCCAGGGTGTCCCCCGCCTTGTGCCCAGAGATCCCTGGGATAGGCTATAGGCTCCCCGCAACCCTGTGTAGGATAAGGGTATGGAGAATGGATGCATAGATGGATATCAGCAAAATGGTAGTAGTAAACTATATAATGTAAACATACACTCTTGGGGAGTGTGCTTCTGTTTGTTCCTCACTGGGAACCTTTAAAGGTTCTACATACCCTAAAGGTTTTATCCCTTTCAGTGAAAGGTTTCCAAGTAAAAATAATTTTGGGAAGCAAAGAACCCTTGAGGAACTTTGTTTTTTTTTATTTTTATTTTTTATTTTTTTTATATAAAAGTGTGTCGTAGCTACTCATTGTGAAGTGTAAACTTTGGGGCTGAAGTTCCTGGTCACACTATAATCAACCTGAGCCTGCGGGGGATTAGTAGCTAAGTGGTTAATGTATTTGACTATACAAAAGTCATAGTTATGAAACTAATGGTACCTAAACCTTGGGTGTGTTTTGTCACTTTGGATAAAAGTGTCAGCCAAAGGAGCAAATGTAATGCAAAAGGACCTGGAAATATGGAACAGAATTCAAGCACTAAGATTAGTGAAATGAGTGCTATTGATGATGTTTGACAGTCTTTCAAAACCAGACCCAGAGGATGATGAATGCTCTTTCAACCTTGTCAAATAAGGTTGCATTACCAGTCACTCTAAAGAGTGACCATATGACCTAATGAAAAAGGGCAAACATCTCAGCTGGTCTCTATGGAGCGAGTGGAGAAGGCTTGTGTGCTTTAATGGCCCCTCGATTGCAGATGTGACACCTTATCTCCACAGATGACAAAGAGAGACATAAGATGGGCCGGACAGAAGCACTGACAGTAATTGATGGGATCAGATAACAAGCAAGCCATGAGGGTCTTTTGAGTGCTTTGTCACACCACCATTGCACCACCGTCATGGAAGGAAAATAGATCAGACAAATGAAGATGCCAGATACTGTATCTAAGAGTCACCACTGCAGGCCAGCTGGTGTGTTTACATCTCCGCAAGGTCACTGAGAAGCAGCGGTGTGTTCTGTCATCTCCATGAACAGCTCAAGGTTGCCTCTGAAGACAGGACAGATTGCATACACTTGAAACTGTCAGTGTATATCTGTGTATATATTGTGATTGGTTTTTCATCCAACAGGGTCTACTTCCACTAACCAGAATTAATCGGATTTATTAAAATATTATTTACAGTATAACAGAGACAAAGTTATTTTAACTGTCCATGAAACGGTATGAAATTTAATTATCCAAATATACTCCTCAGACATATTTTCTGCTAGTATGATACATTATATTTCATTTAAACATTAACACATATACTCTTATAGTGTTGATGTTTTATTACCTGATACTAACTTAATTTTTTACTCTTATATACTGATTTCAATAGATAAGAACAAACTACTTTAATTTACAATTTAATTTACAGACTATTACTATTCACCCCTAAATAAAAGTATTGAAGATTTGGTTTAATATTCTATTCTATTATTATATTGTTTAATAAAAACAAATACAATTACATTTTTATATGCAAATACATTTGGCTGGAATTGTAAATTCTTGGGTACAGTGGTTAATGTTTTCACCTCACAGCTCCAGGGTTCCTGGATCAATCCTGAGCTCAGGTGTCTGTGTGGGGTGTCACATGTTCTCTGTGGGTTTCCTTCAGGTTCTCCGGTTTCCTCCCACCTTTCAGAAATATGGCAAGTAGATTGGATACTCTATATTGCTGCTAGATGTGTAGGAGTGTGTGAAGGTTTGTCTGGCGTCTCATCCAGGGTATATTCCGGCCTCACGCCCAATGTTCCTGGGATAGGTTCTGGATCCACTGCAACCCTGATCAGGATAAAGCTCCTACTGAAAATGAAGGAATGCATTAATATTCTTGAAGAATGCCATTATTATTTAATAAATATAATTGGATGAAAGTGTACTAATTTTTGATAAATAGTAAAACAGTTCTTGGTAGTTCCCTGAGCCAGCTTTTCTTTACTTTTGTACATTATTAATCAGAATAATTTACGCATATTTATATAGTAAGTTAATCCAATATCTTCAGTTTTCAGAAATTGGTCAGTTAAGTGTGAAAGGCTTTCCATTGAAAAGGCTTCCTTAATGTGTTCCCAGAGCTGTAGCTATTAATCACACTTCTACAAGGGTGGACATGGTGATAAAAGTGATATAAACCATCTGTAATGACAACGATAACCACTTACAATAATTACATAAAACCTAGAGCATCCATCACAATCACATATCACTTCCACAATCCAATAATACATTGAGCAGAGACGGGATCTTGTGATTATGTCAGTTCAGTAGAGAGTTATCACACTCTAAACATTTTTATTTCCAGGTTTGTAGTGTGGTTATGGTCATTTCTGTTTTGTACTAAAGATATTTTATTATATAAGTGTACAGCCGTGGCCAAAAGTTTTGAGAATGACACAAATATTAATTTTTACAAAGTCTGATGCTTCAGTTTTTATGATGGCAATTTGCATATACTCCAGAATGTTATGAAGAGTGATCAGAAAGAATTGCAATTAATTTCAAAGTCCCTCTTTGCCATGAAAATGAACTTAATCCCAAAAAAACATGTCCACTGCATTTCAGCCCTTCCACAAAAGGACCAGCTGATGTACCATCATGTCAGTGATTCTCTTGTTAACACAGGTGAGAGTGTTAACGTGGACAAGGCTGGAGATCACTCTGTCATGCTGATTGAGTTAGAATAACAGACTGGAAGCTTTAAAAGGAGGGTGGTGCTTGAAATTATTGTTCTTCCTCTGTTAGCTATGGTTACCATAAATCTAAATCTAGCCACATAAATCTAGCCACAGGAGGTCACAAGCCAGTGTACTTTTTGTGCCGGTCCCAAGCCCGGATAAATAGAGAGGGTTGTGTCAGGAAGGGCATCCGACGTAAAACTTTTGCCAAATTCAATATGCGAATCACTAACATGACTTCCATACCGGATCGGTCGGGGCCCGGGTTAACAACGACCGCCATCGGTGCCGTTGACCTACAGGGCACTGGTGGAAATTGGGCTACTGTTGGTCGAAGGAGGAGAGGAGGAAGGTGTGTTAGAGGAGGAAGGCGTGTCCGTAGGCAGAGAGAGATGAGGAAAGGCAGGAGTTTGGGACTGAAAGTAGGGACTTTGAATGTTGGTACAATGACAGGTAAAGGCAGAGAGCTGGCAGATATGATGCAGAGGAGGAAAGTCGACATTCTGTGTGTCCAGGAGACCAGGTGGAACGGGAGCAAGGCTAGAAGCATTGGAGCAGGGTTTAAACTGTTTTATCATGGGGTGGACAGGAAGAGAAATGGAGTAGGAGTGATCCTGAAGGGGGAGTTTGTGAAGAATGTTCTGGAGGTAAAGAGAGTGTCAGATAGGTTGATGAGTCTGAAGCTGGAAATTGAAGGTGTGATGTTGAATGTTGTTAGTGCTTACGCTCCACAAGTAGGTTGTGAGCAAGACGAGAAAGACAGATTCTGGAGCGAGCTTGAGGAAGTGATGCAGAATGTTCGCAGAGGTGAGAGAGTGGTGATAAGGGCAGACTTTAATGGACATGTTGGTGAAGGGAATAGTGGGGATGAGGAAGTGATGGGCAGGTTTGGTCTTCAGGTAAGGAACCCAGAAGGACAGAGGTTGGTAGACTTTGCTAAAAGTATGGAGATGGCTGTGGTGAACACGTACTTTCAGAAGAGGCAGGAACACAGAGTGACATATAAGAGTGGTGGCAGGAGCACACAGGTGGACTATATCTTATGTAGACACTGTAATCTGATGGAGATTAGCGATTGCAAAGTAGTGGTAGGAGAGAGTGTAGCTAGACAGCATAGGATGGTGGTGTGTAAGATGACCCTGGTGGTGAGGAGGATGAAGAGAGCAAAGGCAGAGCAGAAGACAAAGTGGTGGAAGTTGGAAAAGGAAGAGTGCTGTGCGGTTTTCAGGGAGGAGTTGAGACAGGCTTTAGGTGGTCAGGAGGTGCTTCCAGATGACTGTACTACTACAGCCAAAGTGATCAGGGAGACAGGTAGGAAGGTGCTAGGTGTGTCATCTGGAAGGAGGAAAGAAGACAAGGAGACTTGGTGGTGGAATGAGGAAGTTCAGGAGAGTATCCAGAAGAAGAGGTTAGATAGGAAGAAGTGGGACAGTGAGAGGACAGAGGAAAGTAGACAGGAATATAGGGAGATGCAGCATGAGGTTAAGATAAAGGTGGCAAAGGCCAAACAGAAAGCTTATGAGGACATGTATGCAAGGTTAGATAGTAAGGAAGGTGAGAGGGATTTGTATCGGTTGGCGAGGCAGAGGGATAGAGATGGAAAGGATGTGCAGCAGGTTAGAGTGATTAAAGATAGAGATGGAAATGTGTTGACAGGTAACAGGAGGGTGAGGGAAAGCTGGAAGGAGTACTTTGAGGAACTGATGAATGAGGAAAATGACAGAGACAGAAGAGTAGTAGAGGCAAATATTGTTGAGCAGGAATTAGAAAGGATTAGCAAGGGTGAAGTTAGGAGAGCTTTGAAGAGGATGAAGAGAGGAAAGGCGGTTGGTCCTGATGACATACCAGTGGAGGTATGGAAGTGTCTAGGAGAGATGGCAGTAGAGTTTTTAACTAGGTTGCTCAACGAGGTCTTAGAGAGTGAGAGGATGCCTGAGGAATGGAGAAGTGTTTTGGTGCCGATTTTTAAGAACAAGGGAGATGTGCAGAGTTGTGGAAACTACAGAGGTATTAAGCTGATGAGCCATACAATGAAGTTGTGGGAAAGAGTAGTGGAAGCAAGGCTAAGGGGAGAAGTGAGCATTTGTGAGCAGCAGTATGGTTTCATGCCAAGAAAGAGCACTACAGATGCAATATTTGCTTTGAGAATGTTGATGGAGAAGTATAGAGAGGGTCAGAAAGAGCTGCATTGTGTCTTTGTAGATTTAGAGAAAGCGTATGACAGGGTGCCAAGAGAGGAGCTGTGGTATTGTATGAGGAGGTCTGGAGTGGCAGAGAAGTATGCTAGAGTGGTGCAGGATATGTATGAGAGCAGTAGGACAGTGGTAAGGTGTGCGGTAGGTGTGACAGAGGAGTTCACGGTGAAGGTGGGACTGCATCAAGGATCGGCTCTGAGCCCCTTCTTGTTTGCGGTGGTGATGGACAGGCTGACAGATGAGGTCAGACAGGAATCTCCATGGACTATGATGTTTGCGGATGACATTGTGATCTGTAGTGAGAGCAGGGAGCAGGTGGAGGAAAGTCTAGAGAGGTGGAGGTTTGCTCTGGAGAGAAGGGGAATGAAGGTTAGTCGCAGCAAGACAGAATACATGTGTGTGAATGAGAGGGATCCAAGTGGAACAGTGAGGTTACAGGGAGAAGAGATAAAGAAGGTGCAGGATTTTAAGTACTTAGGGTCAACAGTCCAGAGCAACGGGGAGTGTGGAAAAGAGGTGAAGAAGCGTGTGCAGGCAGGTTGGAATGGGTGGAGAAAAGTGTCAGGTCTGTTGTGTGATAAAAGAGTACCAGCAAGAATGAAAGGAAAGATGTACAGGACAGTAGTGAGACCAGCGATGTTGTATGGTTTGGAGACAGTTGCACTGAGGAAAAGACAGGAGGAATAGTTAGAGGTAGCAGAGCTAAAGATGTTGAGGTTCTCTTTGGGAGTGACGAGGATGGATAGGATCAGGAATGAGTACATCAGGGGGACAGCACATGTGAGATGTTTTGGAGACAAGGTTAGAGAGGCCAGGTTGAGATGGTTTGGACATGTTCAGAGGAGGGAGAGTGAATATATCGGTAAAAGGATGCTGAGGTTAGAGCTGCCAGGCAGGAGGCCGAGAGGAAGACCAAAGAGGAGGTTTATGGATGTAGTGAAGGAGGACATGAAGGTAGTCGGTCTGAGAGAAGAGGATGCAGGGGATAGGTCTAGATGGCGGCAGATGAATCGCTGTGGCGACCCCTGAAGGGAACAGCCGAAAGGAAAAAAGAAGACCTGCAAGGAAACACATGCAGCCATCATTGCTTTTCACAAAAAGGGATTCACAGCCAAGGATATTGCTGCTAGTAAGATTGCACCTAAATCAACCATTTATCGGATCATCAAGACCTTCAAGGAGAGAGGTTCAACTGTTGTGAAGAAGGCTTCAGGGCGCCCAAGAAAGTCCAGCAAGTGCCAGGACTGTCTCCTAAAGTTGATTCAGCTGCGGGATCGAGGCACCACCAGTGCAGAGCTTGCTCAGGAATGGCAGCAGGCAGGTGTGAGTGCGTCTGCATGCACAGTAAGGCGAAGACTTTTGGAGGATGGCCTGGTGTCAAGAAGGGCAGCAAAGAAGCCACTTCTCTCCAGGAAAAACATCAGGGACAGACTGGTATTCTGCAAAAAGTACAGGGATTGGACTGCTGAGGACTGGGGTAATGTCATTTTCTCTGATGAATCCCCTTTCCGATTGTTTGGGGCATCTGGAAAAAAGCTTGTCCGGAGAAGAAAAGGTGAGCGCTACCATCAGTCCTGTGTCATGCCAACAGTAAGGCATCCTGAGACCACTCGTGTGGGGTTGCTTCTCAGCCAAGGGAGTGGGCTCACTCACAATATGCAAGAATGGGCTGCCATCAGTCAGGATGTGGCCCAGAAGTTGACTGACAGCATGCCAGGGCGAATTGCAGAGGTCTTGAAAAAAGAAGGGTCAACACTGCAAATATTGACTCTTTTTTATATTTAAAAAATTATACTTCAGTAACAGTTAGTAACATCTGACAAAAAGATCTAAAAACACTGAAGCAGTAGACTTTGTGAAAATTAATATTTGTGTCATTCAAAACTTTTGGCCACGGCTGTATATAATAAATGATAAAGTGGGTATCAATGTGTTGTAGCGGGTAGTGCTGGTGCCTCACCGCTCCTGAATCCCCAGTTCAACCCTTCGCTTTTTTTACCTTCTGTATGGAGTTTCACGTGTTCTCCCAGCGTTCGTGTGGTTTCCTCCTGGTTTTCTTGTTTCCTTCCAACTCCCAAAAACATGCACATAGGTGGACTGGCTACTCTACATTGCTTCTAGGTGTGAATGTGTGTAGTGAGATGGACTGGTGTCCCATTGAGGGTGTATGAGTTCACAGGATAGGAACCGGATCCACTGCAACCCTGAGCAGGATAAAGCACTTACTGAAGATGAACAAATGAATGAAATGACAAAGCACCAAAGCCAATGCTTATAAAATCTTATGTGAATTCAATGAATAAAGGAACTGTTTTTTTCTGTTGAGAACTGTTTTTAGCTTCTGAATTCTACCCCTACAGTTCAGCAAGCATTTTACCTGATTAACAGCTTTGTAAAACCATTTTAAAATCGTCCTGACAGTCAGTTGTATGATGGCCCAGTTGATGAATGATGGCCCAGTGCTGGCCCACGCTTCCCATTTTCATCTGGCCCACATACCGCCTCGGAATGACGGCTATGAACTCATCCGGATCTGGCTGCCAGAACGCAGCCACAACTCAGCCTTGATGAGACCATATTTCAGGCATGATATGGAGCAGAACTTACACTTGGGCCATTTTTGGCCCAAAATTGAAATGCAGCACAGGCATTAGATATGGTTGGTTGCATTTGAGCCGTTTTTGGCTCTGATTCCAAATACCGCAAAAACCTTAAATTTGGCTGCTTAAAGTTAGGCCACTTTTGGCCCATGATACACTTGCCATTGCTATAACTGACCCTTGTATGTAATCTGCTATGCCCTAAATACATAACATTCCTGTTATGTACCAAGAAGAATACTTATTTTATAATAAATAAATAAATAAGTAAATGATTTAAACTTGAATGAGATCTTCATTAAAGTAGGGCACAAAAAAAGTAAAATGTATTACTCGTAGGAGGTAATTAAATAATTCTGCCTTTTCTTCCTCGGCCCCTTGTTATGTGATTGTGAGAGCATCCTTTTGAACATTTCCTGAAATTATCATTAAACCAGCAAAGCTCTGCTGTTTTTGTTTCTTTTTATAATTTAACTTTTGATTTCCCCTCTCCTGCTGGAGTCTCTGTCTGTCTCCGGAGAAGCTTGGCTGCTCTACTTACCAGGAACTCTCTTTCTTAGAGAGAATCCCTGCGTAGATGGTTATTATGCAGACAGTGAAAGAAGCAGCGAGGGACACGTTTCAGCATGCTGCTCTTGGCTTGTCTTGGTCCCTACTGGGAGGGAGGACTCTTGATTTGAGGAAACAAGGCAATGACAAAAAGTTGGCGTCGCCTCATTCAGTTTTTGACATCACTATAAGGACGGATGTTACTGTGGAGGAAGGGAAGGTTCAAAATCGGTGGATTATTAGGGTTAAGTGAACTTGGATAACCTACCACACAAGCAGTGACTGGTCATGATATTGAATGGGAGGACTGAAAATTTGTACTATTATGAAAACACTGTGATTGAGCATCATATATATATATATATATATATATATATATATGTCATAAAATATCACTGCTATTATTATTACTATTATTACTATTATTGTATCTTAATTTTACACTTTTATTTTCTTTGTTGATTCTGATTGTTCTTGATTTGTTAAACTTTGTTTTTCTCATTTCTCATCTTCATTTTATGTTTTCATGTTTTGACGTGAAGCACGTTGAGCTGCATTTTTATGTATGAAAGGTGCTATATAAATAAAATATATTATTATTATTATTATTATTATTATTATTATTATTATTTGTGTTTCTTTTGTGTAATTTGAACTTTGATTGAACAATATCTGCTTGGTCAATTTACCTCCAGTTTCTCCTCCATTCTGAAAAATCAGTGTTTGAGAAAGTAATCCAAAATCCAAAATAATTATGATTACATGTACTATTGTGTATCACGCGTGCCATCTCAGTCAATGCTCATGACGTTTTATGGATGAACCAGTGAAGCGGGCTTAAAGAAATTATTCATAGTGCTCATATCTAGGCTGTAATCACTTGACATGACTGTCACTGATAAATAGGATGCATTAATCTACAGTTTGGGCTTGAAAGAAATCAGCCTCAGCTTCTACTTCATATCATTCTGTGTATTTTTACTTATGGCATTTGGTAGTGCAGTAGTTCTTGGTTCCAGAAAAAAATAATAATAATAACACATTTTTAGCCATTTGTTTATAGCAAATAAGGACATGTGGGTGTTCCAAAGATTTTTACCTCTGCTACATTTAGTGAATTTTTAGACTTCTTTAGTGATTTTATTTTTTTTAAAAAAGCACCTAACGACAATTCAAGCAAATTTATAAGCACATGTTGGTCACTGTCATGTACTCAAAAATGATAATGAAGTGTTTTATTATAAAGTGTAAATGTGCGCATAATTTTTGGTGCCATTACCAATATTTTCTTCTTTCTCTAATGAATAATATATTATTTTCTGTTATGTTTTGTTCTATTCTAAGTGTATTCAGAAAATCTTCTCTCTTCATGTAACATGTTTGCATATGCACATAATCATGATTATTCAATTAATATGCAAATCAGTCAATGACCTCTTCGGTCAATTACCTCTAGCGACTTTTTGAGCATGCATTAGCTACTTTCCCCAAAAGAGTTGGCAACATTGGATGTAATGTACCCAATGTATACTAGGTATCCCTGCATGTGAGTAATCAGAATGGTGTTCAAATCCCAGGACTATGAGAGAACCATTGTTGGGCTCTAACCCTAAGTATATCCTCTGACTGTATTTCAAATAGTAGTTGTTTTGGGAAAAAGTGTCTTCCAAATAGACAGATATAAATAAAAAAGCCACACATCAGCAAATCAAAGCTACCAGACTTACAATTCATCTGGCAGTGGTTCTCAAATCAATCCTCCAAGCCCTACAGATGACAATCAATGTTTTTGTTCTTTCCCTGTGCTGGGTGGATCGGGATAAAACAAAATGTGGGCCGTCCACCTGGAAGTCCCTAAGGATCAGTTTGAGCACCACTGTTTTAGAGTGAATGAGTTATGAGTGGAGAAAAATCTTCAAGACTATAACACAAGTCCAGTTGTTTTGACTTACTAAGGCCAGACATTGAAATGGACATGGACGACTGAAGAGCTTCATCCGCCCTGACAAGGAGCTAACAGCAGCCTTTTCTCTGTCTCATTGATCATGGCACATGCTTGCCTTAAGTGCTCTGGCTATGACAGAAAGAAACAATGGCAGTCTCATGAAAGTCAATATTTTAATAAACACCAGCTGCATGCAGTCACTCCTGTCTGCAGCTTTCTGCAGTGAGCGTCCTGACAGGCCACTTGCTGAACCACTTGGAAGGAAAATGGAGAATTAAATCATCGAGCGGAGGAGGTGAAATTGATGCAGTACTCCATCTATGGATGCAAAAGGCAACTATATAATGACTTTATATAAAACAGATTTAGACAAGCTGTTGACTAATGAGGTTTTCTTCACATTAACCTTAGAGATATGCTTACTGCATTTGTAAAGAAGGCATAAAAGTTATGAGATTTCTACGTGTATGTGCAATATGTATGGTGGTGTGATAGGAAGTGTTGGTACCTTTTTTTATATTTACATAAAATGTTTAGCATTTCAGAAACTGAGGATCTCCGGGGATTTTCACACACAACAGTCTCTACACAGAATGGTGTGAAAAGCAACAACAACAAAAACATCCAGTGAGTGTCTGTTTCGCAGGTGGAAACCCCTTTTTGATGAGAGAGATTCGAAGAGAATGCCCAGACTGGTTTGAACTGACCAGACATGTACAGTAACGCAAATAACCACTCTTTACAATCGTGGTGAGCAGAAAAACATCTCAGACAACAAAAAGCGTCGAATTCTTGAGGGCAATGGGCTGCAACAGCTGAAGACCACATTGGGTTCCAATCCTGTCAGCCAAGAATCTGAGGCTACAGTAGGCACAGGCTCTCCAAAACTGGAAACTTACATTTACGGCATTTGGCAGATGCCCTTATCCAGAGCGACTTACATTTATTTCATTTATACATCTGAGCAATTGAGGGTTAAGGGCCTTGCTCAAGGGCCCAACTGTGGCGGCTTGACGGTGCTGGGATTTGAACTCACGATCAGTAGCCCAACATCTTAACCACTGAGCTACCACTGCCCCTAACTTGAAGATTGAACCTGTGTGTGATGTTCTGTGAGAGATAGGGCTCTGTGATGTGTCCCGCATTTCTCCCAGAGGTTCAAGGAAAAGCCTTGGATCCACCACAAATCTGAACTAGATAAACAATAACAGACAAGAATATGTTGTTTGTATATTTTGCCATTCACAAGACCAAGGCCACTTTACAGTAAGTTGTAGTACACATATGGCATGAAAAAAAGACATTGAGCAACAACACACACAAAAAATAACAATCATAAAGAAGAGGATAAAAGAGTGAATAAAGAGAAAGAGACCAGTGACTGGAGATGGAACAGGAAGAAAAGATGAGTTTTTAGTTAGGATTTAAAGGACACAATATAGGAGATGTAAAACAACAACAACAACAACAACAACAACAATAATAATAAATAATAATAATGAAGCAAGTCTATGAGAGGGGATTGCACAGTTTGGGAACCAATGCCAGAACGACTCATTTGAACAACTAGCCAGGAAGCAAGTTGACCATTTTCATAAGTATATTACATACTCTAGAGAATAAAAGGCTAATAGGGAGCATATCTATACATGCACTATACAGTTGTAAATACTGTACAATATATTGAAACAGGAGAATTCATTTAACATTATACCACAGATCTATTGAATTCTTGAACCTGATTGGACAGAAGCTGTTGATTGATTTTCTACAACAACAGTTCCATCACAGGTTTATATTAATGCTTTCATTTGAATATGTTATTGTTTCTATAATAACATCTTACACATGGACTTGTATGGGCAAGAACAGATTTTTAAAAATGTGTTGATATAGTGAAGTTTTCTGTGCGGAGACGTTTATTTAGCATTTAAGAAAGGAGTCTCCAGTGTCAGCACTTTGTGATATGGGAAAATAAGGCTTTGCTGTATCACAGTAGCTGCTTTTCTTTGTCGTATTACTGTAAAGAGAAAGGAGAAAGGGAGGCTGGTGAGGATATGACTGTTTATAGCTGCTATAATGCAATTAAAATGGAATGTTAGGGTTTCTCCCGCTCTCGCTACGCTGCAAAATGAGGCGTAGCCTACTTCCGCATTCCAAGGAGCGCATTCTGCCTCCTGTCAGAAGGACTCTCGTTTTGTTTACCCTGGCCATGTGCTTGTGTTATTGTGTTCACGTCATGTCTCTGTCCCCGCCTCCTTGTTTCCTCATTGGTTCTTCATTCATTCTGTGATTATGATTTTCAGGTGTCTGTGATTTTGTGTTTCATTTCCGTGTGTTTAAATACCCTGTGCTGTTTCCGCTTCCTCGCGGTGTTTTAGCTTAGATTAGTTTAGTTATGTCCGTAGTTTCGCTTTGTAATAGTTTAGCTCAGTTTAGATTCAGATTCTGTAGCGTTTTGATCCATAGTTTTTGTTCCTATGTCCGTAGTTCCTAGTTTAGAATAGCTTAGTTTAGTTTAGTTATGTCCGTAGTTTAGCGAAGCTTTGTATTAGTTTAGATTCCGTAGTGTTTTTGATCCGTAGTCTTTGTTCTTATGTCCGTAGTTCCAAGTTTGTGGTTCCCAGACCACTTCCGCGTTTCGAGTTTTTTCCCTGTCTTTTTGGATAACTGCTTTTTCTCAGGTTCTTTGTATTTTTGGATTACTGCTCTTTTTGATGACTGCATTTGTGTATTACTGCCTTTTGTTTGTAAATAAACTTTACTGCATTAACTGATGTCTCCCCAGCGCATGCATCCTGACTGCTCTCCCCTGACTCTTCAGCCTGCAACCAGCTTTACGTTACACTTGTTTTGGGGGATATTCCAGAACATTAAATGTAACTTTAGACAGAAAAAAAAAAAACACACAATGTACAGTTCTTTAATAAATAAATTGCTTTATTAGGAACAAAATCCTTGAACATGCCAATATTGGAAAATTATGCACTTTGGGGTGGTAACAGTAACTTTGCTTTGTGTCGGGCCATATCACATCATTAATTAACCATCGTTGTTTATTTATGTTTTTTTATTCCTTACCTAAGCATGGATTGAAATGTGAATTCATGGAAGCTGCTTGTTTTTTATGCATTTGGATAGAGCTGTAGTCAAGACTGCCATCGTCAAAACTGAGACAAGTCCAGGACTAGGACCAGCCAAGTCAAGACCTTAACCGAGTCAAGTCTTATCTGAGACCATAAACCATCAGATCCTTTTTGTTTTTGAGGATGTTGTCTTGAAGAAGGAATTACTTCTTGCCAAACTTTGTGTATGCAAAGTCAACGTGACTCTTGGATGAGACCAAGACCATATTTAGCAAGACCAATATCCAAGACAAGTCCAAGTAGGACTGTGAATATTTCACAAAGACAAGTGCATGTCATTGCAGAAAACATCTAGAGACCAGACTTGAGTCCTACAGCCCTACATTTCTTGTACACATTGGCCCAAAAACACCTTTATCACGGAAATTTGTAAAAAATCTCAACCACACGTTCCCCCTTTCCCAGTGAAAGCAATCCTAACTCCCGCAGACACACACCACTCCTCCTGTACGTACAGATATACCACGATCACGTAAAGGTGTGACAAGATCTGAAATGCTAAAATATCATCCATCCCACTCACTCACTCACTCAGAACAATCTGAGAAAAAGTGAGGTCGTTTACCTGTAATTACGGTGTGGCTTGCTCTCCTCCGTGGGCCTGCAGCCAGCTTTGCTGTGCTTTTATGGGGATTCTGGGCTTTTCTTGTGGTCGTCATGTTGCAATTAAAACTGTCTCCAAGCTTTGGGTGGCAAAGGCGCTGAGGCAGACACGGCTAAGAGAAACGTCTCCCTGCAGGCTATGGGAAAAGCATAGAAAAGGAAAAACACACTTAATTACACTTGACAGGTAGCTATTAAAGTAGATTTTTTTTGTCCAGACTTTGGAGGTCTTCACATAAGTCAATGAAAATATACATACAGCAGTAATGCCCACTGAGAAGTGCAGGTTATAATTATTTCATAGTCATATCAGAGGGTTACCTTGGTTAGCAGTGTAGGTTAAGGAGTAATCAATTTGCTTTTTCTTCTCAGGTGTGTGTTCAAACAGGCCGGCCGGGGAGTGTGTGTATGTTTTTTTGGGGTTTTTTTTCACGCTGACTTTGATGTGGAGTCTGTCTCATGGCGCCTGTGATGGGAGACCGAGTAAACTTGGACTTCACTTTCTTCCATTTTATCAGGAGATCATCACACATCCAGCCAAAGACCATTACAATGGTCGTTTTGTATCCTCTGTCTCCATCTTCATCCGTCTGGAAATAAAAAACGACATCCAATTTGACAGGTATTATACCTGAGATCTCAGACGTTTTATGGCACTTTTATTTAATGAGAGATGAGCCAGACTCTGGCTGCCACACTTCACTCCTGTGTTTGCTTCTTAAAAACCTGTGTAATTAGACACATTTTTTAGGAATGACATGCAAATTTATTTCGTGATCATAATTATGTTTGGTCTTAGTTTAATTTTACCATATGTCACGTCTTGCTAGAGAACCAAGCTCTCATAATTGAATTCACATAAATTCACATGAGTCAAATGAAGTTTAGCGCCTCTAGCTTTACTTGTGACTTCTTTCATGTGAAATTGAACATGATTCTCAGATCTCTGATTCTCTGTTTATAATCCCTGTGGATGATTTATGGGCATCATGGCTGAACTGAGATGTACATGCTATATATTGGATGTTATAGAATGTGTTGGTTTGATTAAAAAAAAAAAAAAAAAAAAGGTTTTCCGGTAACATTTTTATATCATAATCAAGATATCTAGCTAGCAAGGTGTTAAGTATCAGTGATCTGGTCCCTTTGTGTGTTTTTTTCCGCTGAATCTTTGCCACCAGACACCTTGGACTTGGCTTTTTGTATTCTCCACTGGCCCAGTACCAAAGGTTCCAGCTGTATGGTTTTTGATAGACGCTCAAAATGACACCAGCAAAACCTGATGGTATTCTGGAAAGGGGTTTAGCGGCATTTTTGCTGCTTAACTGGTTACACATCCCACATTATGAACAGTATGTGAGCCCATAAACATAGACAAAAGACTGCATTTTGTTTTGAAAATGGAGAATGTTGAGCTATGGAACAATAAAGAGACAAACTGGTTTGATTTCAGCTGATATGGACTGTTTCAACATGAACTGCTCAGTCTTTTGATACTTTGGAATTGCAATTTTTGGATAAACCCAATGTATATGTTTCTCACTATGCAGTAGAAAAACACACTCTTAGAACATCTGCAGACTTGCTGTCCTTTTGAACTTTTCTTTTTTTGAAGGTGTTCCAGTTTGAGGCATGAATGTGCAGACAGCATTTCCTCCTGCTTTAAACGTACTGTATACCAACCTGTCAGTCACGACTTAATGCCCTTTATGCAACACAGGAACTGTTCGACTCAATTTATGATTCCGTGTATGTTTTGGGGCCGTCCCTTTTATCACCTAAGTATCGTAGCTCAAAGCAAAAGTGTTTGTCTCACAGCTTCCCCCGCCTTCTTTCTTTTGAAAGGTGACACTAATGAAACTGTCTAGCACAGCAATCCTTTTGTTTTTTGCCGAATTGAAAGTTAAAAAAAGACTAATTCATGAGAAATATAGTTATTTTACTCCTGAACGTATAAATTTCCAGTTTGTTCGTTTGTTCCATGCAGTGACGCAATATGGTGAGAAAGTTGTTACTTCTGATATGATTGTTTACATTCATAGGAACTAAATATGTGCATATTACACAACATACAACACACAGTATAAATTATTGGTGACTTCAATATGAGCATGCCATAATTTCTCCTCTTTCTATGTAAAGTGAGGGGGGCTAAGTTTGCTTAAAGCTTGCAAAAGCTTTACCCAAGGTCTTTTTGAGTCAACCTAGTGAGCAAAAACGAACTAGCAAGCAAAATCTAACCTAGCCATTGTAGCATACTCTGATAGTTTAATAATTATTTTAATATACTGTAAGTTATTATGTATGTTAATAAATGTATTTAGTCTTTGGGAATCCCCATGGTTAGCCACTATTTTTAGCTGCTGTGGGAGTCATGGACAACAGGATGTCAATCATGTTACAAGGTACAATATTAGGCCACACCGGTTAAAACAATTTTCATATCAGTCTGGTTTAGCTGCTCTTGTTGTTGAAGTGTTTTATTGTTCTGTCCTGCTTATTTTTCCATACAAACTAGGTAATATTTAATATACAGTAGGTACATCTGGTGTCATACAACATTTTAGTATTTTACCCTATGTTTCCTGGAAACATTCACCCTGAACCACATGCATATTAAACTTTATATTGAATGTGATCTTCCCGCTATCCAAGATTTATTTTGTAATAAAACTCTGAGTTC
Organism: Cranoglanis bouderius; assembly: GCA_023630585.1. Lineage (NCBI taxonomy): Eukaryota > Metazoa > Chordata > Actinopteri > Siluriformes > Cranoglanididae > Cranoglanis > Cranoglanis bouderius. The sequence goes on from CM042547.1 coordinate 15,694,316, forward strand.
ACTTTTTTTTTCTTTTCTTTTAGTTATAAATATCTTGGTCTGTTTTCGCTTTGGTTAACAGTTTCCTACATTATTCACAATGCCGTTCAACTACCTGCTCAGAGTGGTGCAGGGGGATTATAGACCTCGATTCATCTCTGTACAGAGAGTGTTACAGCAGCACTTTAGTCCTTCAGTCTGTCCAGCTCTCTCATCTCCTCATCTGCTCAAACAGATCAGCTTTTGAAGCTTCAAAAGCTTCAGGTCATCTTCAGAAGCATTAATACCGCCATCAATACCGCCGTAACTGTGTCGTAGCATTACGTTCTGGGACTTTCAGTCCGTTTGCTGTCTCCACAATTCTACATGTCCCATTAGTATGATGTTAAACATTGCGGGAAAACGGTGAGTAAGAGAAGAAGCACACCTTGTTTTGTTTTTATGTTTGTTTTGTTTTGTTTTGTCATCCGTCTTTCGGTAAACCGAGGTCCTGACTCTCTGCGGTCATTAAAAACAAATTCCAGGACACTTCTTGTAAAGAGTAGGGGAATAACCCTGGTGCCCTGGAGAAATTCCCCATTGGCCTTTATCTATCATGGCCCCCTAATAATCACTGAACTGGCTACATCACTCTCCTCCCCTCTCCACCTATAGCTGGTGTGTGGTGGGTGTTCTGGCGCACTATGGCTGTCGTCGAATCATCCAGGTGGATGTTACACACTGGTGGTGGTTGAGGAGATTCCCCCCGCCCATACTATGTAAAGCACTTTGAGTGTCTAGAAAAGTGCTATATAAATGTAACGAATTATTATTATTATTTATTATTTTAGGAATGAACAGTCAAACCTGCCTGCTATCACTTACGTTTGAGATTGTTGAAATTTTTCTCCTATTAAACACCATTCTACAGTAACTGTGCTAGCCATGTCCATCTGTGATGACAGCGTTGCGGGTAACCGCTAACTTCACGCAGGACTAATGAAAATAAAATACAGCATCAACCAACAAATTAGCACCAGAATCACTGAAAGCATCACAAATATTTCAATATAAACATATTTAATGTGTTTCATTGTAGAGCTTTCCTTTAATGATGTAAAATTGTGAAAACTATTCACAAGAAAGATCTCCACTTCACTGGTTCTGTTTTGTTTTTTTTTTCCTTTCCACATGTTAATGTATGACGCAGAACATTTGAGTTCCTGACTCTCTTGCTCAGAGTACCACTGAAAGGGCCGAAAAGCAACACCAGCACAGATGTTTATTCCAAATAACTGTCACCAGTTCAGAAGTTCCACTTTTCAGCTTGCAAAGACGGCTTGTGAAGAGAGCTGAGCTTCCAGTGCAGCGGCAGCCAAAGTCACAGGGGCAGAAATAGTACGAGGGATTAGAGAGCGAAGGACAGCCCTGACTATTCACGCTTGGCACTCGCAAGACAGCCACCGGTACAAGTGAGGGTTTTTTTTTTTCCTAATGCATTCCATTTAACTTTAATTACTCAAATCTCTGTGAGGGCACACAGGAAGAAAGGCTCTGCGTTTTGCGCGGAACAGATTACCCCACTGGCCTGCCAAGTCGGCGCATAGCTGCATCATAAGATAGAATTCAAATTCAAATGTGGGGCTAAAGAAAGTGCAGCTGTCACCCCTCTGGCCTGCGAAGACCCCAGTGGATCAAAGATGAGCTGTCCTCCGTCTCTGCCTGCACAAAAATGATCAGTTCTGCCTGTGCCAGGGTCTCATCTCGCACTGCTTCCCCCCATGAGGCTCATAATCCTTCACTCCTCACCACACGGTGACAACCTGAATAAAGGCATTAACCCTGAAAAATAATTACCAATTAGAGCTGAGAGGAGAACGGCAGCAGGTAGCTGGCTGAGAGACAAGAGCATTGGGTCTCCTGTTCAGAGTTATATAGATTCATACATAGAGTAGCCGAAGTTCCTGTGCAATATCAAACCAACCATCTAATGGGTTAGGGTTAGTATAACAGGTGGGTTGTAATTGTTCTAGCTTTTCGTGAAGACACAAAGACTAGAACTGATAGCCGACTGGCACACATTATAGGTGGTAGTAAATATACTGTATATAACTATATGGTCAAAAGTTTATGGACACCTGACAATAACATCCGATACAATTGTGTGCTTCCAATTTTGTGGCAACATATTGGGGAAGACCCACTTATCCGTGTGAATGTCAGATGTTCACAAACCTTTGGCCATATATTGGATATAGTAGAGGTATGCATCCGGACTTGGATCCCACAGGACCTGCACGACCCCACAAAAAAGTCTCGAGAGCAGGACTTTTTGACTTTTTTGGTTGTGAGAGTGCATGGTCAGATATGAAGCTCGTCCATACAAAGAAATGTGACGTTCAGTAACCACTTTAACCTGGTCAAGGTCATTATGGTTTAAATTTGACCCAACTATGTACGTCAAAAAATATATTGCAGGCAGGTACAAATGATAATAACTGTTGGAGCTGATGAAGTTAGTCAGGAGTGTCTGCAGTAGTGGGAGGGATTTGTCAAAATTTCTGCAGGAGCAGACAGGATTGGTCAAGAGTGCCTCCGGGAGTGGATGGGACTGTTCAGACTTCCTTTAGGAGTGGCGAGAATGGAATTAAAAAAACATTCCCACACACACCTCTGAACTATAACATATTTGAGTATATACTGTATGTTTAATAAAATACACTATACAGCCAAAGGTTTTTGGACACATGACCATCACACCCATATGTTGATCTTCTCCAAACAAAAGGTGGAGATACACAATTGTCTAGAATGACTTAGTTTTCTGTAGCATTACAAATTCCCTTCAATGGAACTAAGAAGCACAAACATGTTCCAGCATGACAGTGCACCTGTTCACAACATGAGCTCCATGAAGACATGGTTTGCCAAAGCTGGAGTGGAAAAACTTGCGTGTCCTGAACAGAGCCCCGACCTCAACCCTACTCAACACCTTTGGGATGAACTTGAATGTTGTTGGCAGCCTAGACCTTCTCACCTGATATCAGTGTCGGACCTCACTAATGTTCTTGTGGCTGAATGAGCTCAAATCCCCATAGCCACGCTCCAAAATCTAGTGGAAAGCCTTCTCAGAAGAGTGGAGGATATTATAACAGCAAAGGGGGATTAAATCTGGAATGTGATGTTCAAAAAGATCATGTGAGTGTTATGTTCAGGTGTAGTATATATTTAGTCCAGTAGTATGTAGTTTGGAACATGACCTTGGAACCTAGCTTAGCTACCAAATAGCCTGCTTGGAATTTAAATGGTCAACCATAGACACTCCATCATATCTGAAGGCCATTTTTCAGGTTGGTCTGTTAGGGCCCTAAACTATAAAGACTTCAGAAGTCTTTCTTTACCCCTCCCTGTGTGCACTTTCTAGTCCCTGAGTTGTGCCTGTACACAGAATGACACTGTTTACCTTAAGCTAAACAGACTAGTATAACGCCAGACCCAAGCAGCTAATCCCGCCATCCTTCGCCACTGAATCCAGGTAAAGTGGTCTTAAATCCACTGCCGCTTATTTCCCGCTTCTCGCTGGCCCTGCATTCTGTTAAGCCTCAACTATCAGTCCAAGAAAGGATCAGAGTCCCAGATCCGCTTGGAAAGGGCAGACTGGCAAAGGACCAGTTGTTTGACAAGTTAATCTCGTCTAAACTGAGGAAGGAATGAACTGACATGTGACTCACGGCAGCACTCCCACAGACAGTCTGAGATTTCACACTGTGCACACAGCAGGCTTGGACAGGGACTATGGGGCAGAGCTTCAGCTAAAGACTCCCAGGAATTTTATTTTCAGCCAAGCCAAACTAACGACTCGAGAAAAGAGTTAATACAGGAGTTAATAATATTTATATTCATGCGGCACAACAATTAGCATTAAATATGTATCTACAGCATAAAGTTAGCAATATACTGTATACTGCAGGTATCAAGAGATCTACAGCATCACAATTCATCATAGTGTGGTCAAAAGTGAAATTTTCCACAAGTGAAGTCCATCTAGCCAAGACATGCTTTGTGTCTGAGGTTTGCTTCTTTAGTTCTGCACAAGAGCTAACAAGTACAAGAAGCTTATGTGTAACAGTTTAACTCCAAGCAAATGGCACAATGTGTCTCAATCATACTTGTTTGTGTGACACTGTTATCTATTTAAATGGACAAAAAGATGTTGCAGAGTTAAAATTGTAGTAGCAGCCATCTTGAAGCAGAATCAGTTTTTTTCTCAGTACATAGTTTGGTATCACTCCACACAAACATCAAACTCGGGTAGGTGTTGTGGGCCAAAATTGTATTTATTTGTTTGTTTGTTTGTTTGTTTTAGTTTTTGGGAGGTAGGTTGTCAAACTAATCACTCTACAAATGTTGTTAATTAGCCAAATGATGTATTTTGAGTCTTGTGTGACAGTTAAACTATTAAACTTTTTATATTATTAATATTATGTATTAATAGCGATTACACACACAACAACTTATTGCACTAATATTATTTCCCCGTTTTACTATTTTATTTTTGACTTCCTTAGATGCTTTTTAATTTCTGATTTTGCATCAGGGAGCCATGGTGGCTTAGTGATTAACACGCTTGCCTCGCACCTCCGGGGTTTGGGGCTCGTTTCCCACCTCTGCCTCAAGTTCCCTTGGATACGCTCCAGGCTCCCCGCCACCCTGTGTAGGATCAGCGGTATGGAAAATGGATGGATGGATTGTACATCATACTGGAAAGTAATTTGAGCTACATTTTAAACATATAAGCCTGGTTAGCTATGTTAGCCTTGTAGCTTCAGTGCAAAACTAAACGAGCAAACTTCAGACACCTTGGCTGAACTACATTTGGCTGGCAAATTTCACACCTTTTAAAAAAATAAAACAACTTGATGAAGTGTATTTTCCTGCTCATGTGTTGCTTCTGACACTCTCCCGCTGAAGATCAGTGTTATGTCCTCTGTGCAGTCAGACCGAACATTCACAGCAGGCTCAATTTGCTATTACACCGCTCGCATATATTCAGTTTATGCTTGGGCAATAACAACTTGTGAACATGATCTCATCATCTTGAGAAATATCAGTCTATGATAGCATTGCATTTTCAGGGAAGCTAATTTCTATAATAGTCCCAAATAAAACTTAGACATCTGACCAGATACATTATGTCTGATCTTTCATATCTCTGGGCTTTTGTACACCAGCAGCTATATTAACGCTCCCATATTGAGTAATTCCCAGTCCTTAGTGCAACCTGGTTGTGTTACCTTCTCTCACAAAGAGAATAAACCTTTGCAACATCTTTATTAATTTTCCCAGCGTTCACTGTTTACCAGTGTGGCGAGGAGGAGGGCGTGGCCAGGCGGTGAGGATGCACACCTGGCACTGATCTGTCTAATCAGTGGGAGAGAGAGATAAAGGAGCGGCTGGAAGCGCCAGAGAGAGAGAGAGACGCACGAGCATTTTGTGTTCAGTTTGTATGTTTTATGTTTGGATTCAGTTTCATTTATTATTAAACTTTATGTTTACGATCAGCCGGTTCCCGCCTCCTCCTTGCCCGTCTTTAAATTGTTGCACTGATTAGACAGATCAGTGCCAGGTGTGCATCCTCACTGCCTGGCCACGCCCTCCTCCTCGCCACAACCATGATGTGACAGTGACGCTTCTTCTGTGGGTCTGAGTCTCACAGAAGGTAAAGGAACATTTAGCGAAGTTTGTTCTAAGCATCCTGTGACTGTAGATGGATAATGATTCATTGAGTAGGAAAGTATTAATGCTGCTAAATTATTCCCTATCTGTTTGCTATCATTAAATCCAGGGAATATTCCCACCTTGCATCCAGTGTTCCTGAAACTGCCTCCACCACTCTGACCAGGATGAAGTAGTTACTGATGATAGACGAATGAATGAATGAATAATTCACTTCCTGGATTGGTGAAAGCTTAGTGTCTCCACCTCAGACTAATGATCCACACAATTTCTGTTACCTCTTGCACACTTATCTGGCCACAAGCTTCAGAATCATGAAGACTGACATCATATTAGCTATCTGGATTTACAACTTGGGGGGCATGATGGCTTATTGGTTAGCATGCTTGCCTCGCTCCTCCAGGGTTGGGGTTTGAATCTCAGCTCTGCCCTGTGTGTGGAGCTTGCATGTTCTCCCTGTGCTTCAGGGGTTTCCTCCAGGTACTCCGGTTTCCTACCCCAGCCCAAAGCCCAAATTGTCTGTAGTGTTTGAGTGTGTGTGTGATTGGGCCCTGCGATGAGTTGGCACCCTGTCCAGGGTGTCCCCCGCCTTGTGCCCTGAGTTCCCTGGGATAGGCTCCAGGCTCCCCTGCAACCCTGTGTAGGATCAGCGGTATAGAAGATGGATGGATTTCTGGCTTCTAATAAGAAAGTAAAATTTCCCATTCCTACACTGTGACGCAAAGACTTTTTTTGAGCTGAATATGCTCACCGGATATGAAAAAGTTAACAGCATCCCATCATTTAATGAACTCAAACCATGAAATGGAAATTTCAAACTGCATATTTGGGTGAGTGTGACTGTGTCACCGTGCCACCACTTTTCCAGAATTATTTTAACAAAATCGATCTGGGTTATTTGATACATCTACGAATTTTTCATGAGATCAAACTGTCAGTACAGAAATCACTAGCTGTTTGGGTAACAACATACTATGCTAATCTGTGGTTCTTAATTCCAGTTACTGGCAACCTGTGCTCTGTAAAGCTTTGTGGTTTCCCCACTGCAGTACACCTGACTCATATCAGCTAATCATGAGCGATCTGGATTGAATGCTGAGATGATTTCCAGCACCAAATCAGTGCAACCACATTTGACATTTTATATTGAAGTGTTATCATGTCAGCAATATTTTTGGCCATGACAAACTTTCCCATAATCATCTGCCCTCAAGTCAAACACAGAACTTGCTTTAATAGCTCGCCGGTCATAGCATAGTTCTAAAGAGATTATCAAGGAAACTTGAAAAACACCTTGCCCTTAGCAATCCCGTTCTTCAATTATTAAAATATGCCTCAATTTTCAATGTACTTGAAGGCAGATGGTCATTGAACAGATGATCTGTGGCCATTAATTCATATTAATTTGTATTCTCTCCCTTTTGACCCTTTTTTCCTTCACACACACACACACACACACACACACACACACACACACACACACACACACACACACACACACACACACACACACACACACAATTCTGTCACAAAACAAAACGGGAAGTAAAAAATGAATCATAATGTGATCTTAGCTGACTTATGCCAGGTGCTCTTTATTACTTCTTCCAACTTGACTGACACCTTTGGAGAAGAACACAAAGCACTTCACTCTAACTTTAAAACTGCTCTGTGGCCAGAGGGAATTGTGTTGATTGAAATAGTTTGCGTTTTTTTTTAAGTAATAGTGGAGTTGAGAGTGTTTGCCAGTGGCCTGCAGCAAAAGGTTAGGTAACATTGTCCTTTATAGTACCCCTGAACTCAACGACCCTATATGCAAATAGTTGACTTCTCGTGGATGTTTAGTCAAATTGTGTTTGATTTGTGTTTGGTCAAATTTGTTAACACATCATTTAGTCAAATTTCTTAATATGGCACTTAGTTATCTTAAATTTGTTATCTTGCTATTTAGTCATATTTCTTACCCTGGTGTTTAGTTGCATCTGTTAAGTCTGCACTTTGTTACATTTGTTAACTTGGTGTGTACTTAAATTTCTTAATGTTGCATTTAGTTCAATTTGTTTACTTTGTTTTTAGTTACAGTTCTTAATCTTCCATTTAATTCAATTTACTTTGTGTTTAGTTAAATGTGTTAACTTTGCATTTAGTTACATTTTTTAAAACTCTGCATTTAGTTAATTATTTTAACTTTGCATGTATTTAACTCAGTATGTATTTACATTTACTAACGCAGCACTAAAGTCATATTTTTCCATTAATTTTGCACTTCTGCAAATAAATAAATAAATCAACAACAATAATAATAATAAAAATAATAATAATAATGCATTACTCATGAGCTCAGTTTGTAACGTCTAAAACTCTCATTCAATATCCAAAGGATTAGAGAATGATGTAGTATCCAGAAACCTTTTGTTACAGAACTTGCACTTAGCTAATGAACAAAATGTTAATTGTTATGGTATGGTATCATTTTAGTTTAGTTTAATTTGGTTTAGTATATTTGACAATACAAAGCAGGACTGCTTCTTTGTCAGAGATAACACAGTCAAATCATTGACTTATTTCCATTGTGGTCCTTGATGTACAACAGCAAGTATAGCACTTACAGCGTTAAAAAATAGGCAGCATCTATCATTTCATTTCAAACACAGAATATAAAAGCATTGCTTCAGCATATGGTCACATTATCATAAAGTTGTTGGTTGTTTTTTTTCTTCTTTATTTTCCTGCTAAAACTAACAGAATTGGTTGTAGTCTCAATAGGCAAACTATTCAATTCACATGCTCATTAATATTTCTAAACAACCAACAGCTTTGGTAGCTGTTCAACAACTCACTGAGACAAACAGTGATACTAAAATCCCGCTCGTGTCTACATGTGAAAATTCAAGCTAGTGTAACTAGCTTGTTAGCTACAGTACGTGCAAACATTGCTCACAGTAAAATACAACAGAGTTGTACAGTAGCTCCAAGCAATATCAGTCAACACAATGCTCATTCTGATACATGTTGGTGAACCGATGTCTCTTTAGATATCGAGTCTTACGTAATTGCTTTCTAAGGGGTTCCTTGGTTTCTGCAAGGGTTATATGTGGAAACTTTTCTGAAAGAAAAAAAAAAAAAAAAAAAGCAACAACAATCCTGTCAGTTTGTTCTACATAGAACCTGTAAGGGTTTTCTCAGATGGACAAAGATGGACCCTATTTTTTTTTTTCTGAAGAATGTATAAGGATTACATTTCTGCAGTAGTGAAATATACCATAGCTAATAGCAATAAGTGTGAACAGCATAGTGAGGAGAATACAGTGGGTTCCCACATTTCAGGGGATTTTTTCAAACGTGTACACCATTCATATTCATACATAGTCACATTTCAGTCATAGTTCTTAGGTGTTAATAAACAATTTATTATTCAGAGTATCATGGTGCTGCTGTGGGAAGCATTGTCACCTCACAGCTCCAGGGTCTCTGGTTAGATTCTGGGTTCGGGTTACTCTCTGTGTGGAGTTTTTCATGTTCTAACCCTGACTGTATGGATTTCGAGGTTCTTCGGTTTCCTCCCAACTCCAATGTTTCCCAACATTTTGATAAGTGAACTAGCTGCTCCAAATTTCTCCCTAAGTGTGAATGTGTGTGTGCATGGTGCCCTGCGATAGACTAGCTTCCCATCCAGGGTGTATTCCCACCTCACGCCCATGAATAAATGAATGAACAAATTAGTTAATTAATTATTCAATATTACTGAATAATAAATCTTGGTACATTCTGGTATGTTATTACAAAATCAGGATTTATGAAACCTGTTACCTTAAATCTGCGTACTTACTTGATAATAATGATCGTCCTACAGTTCTTTATCACACTGCTTATATAAAATGTTCATGATCAAACCTCTCCTCATGGTCTCTTGATGTCTTTCAGGAGTTATATAGAGTGATATACGCAGACATTTTGACATTGACATTCTGCTGCATGCTTCTTAAGAACACAAAGCGAAATAACTTTTGACATAACATTCATGCTCAACATTTCGAAGAACATATGTGAAGGCACTTGAGCATATAGACATTCTTATTCCACACTCTTTGATGTGCACTTGAACTCTTAAATGAGACGGAGACCTTCTCTGAATATCCGCACTTGTCTTTCCTCTAGAGTTAATTGATTTCAGTCACCAGCCTGTCTGTCATCGTTATACTGAAGCACTGAGAGAAAAGAATATGGATTTTAGGCATTCAGCTTAAAGGTAATGAACGTCATTTAAATTAATTACCTTGTGAAGGGCAAACACCTTTTCAATAGCAAGCCTTCATATGTGGCAATGCATGGTGAGAATGGGGCCACGTAGTTGCACTTCAATAGCGCTGGAAGGCCATTTGGTACATCAAAGACGTTCCTGGCATTCCTCACATCCCTGAAATGAAAATGAACGTCCTACAGATTGGATGAGCACTACATAACGGATATGTATGGATTGTATATTGTTTGTGTTTCTCAACCCTTTATCAAATGCCATTCAACTACCGAACGAAGAGTGAGATGTAGAAATGCAGCTCTTACCTTGCCAGTAGGAAGAATAGAACATTTTTAGTAGGCGTTCGTCAAAAAGGCCATGGAAGTGGGGGGGAAATAAACAGATTGGAGAAGCAATTGACATTTCCCTAAAGCATGCAAGGGCTTATTTGCATCAGATCACTGGCTCATGTTTTATTTATCTGTGATCACAACCGATCTTGAGGGAAATTCATCAATAGGGATGGCATCGGGGAGGCTGCGGTTTGTGCCACGCTTCCCCCCCATCTTGCCCGTGCACCTTTACACCCAGCGCTGAGGTGACGGATTTCTCCATCGCAGCCATGCTTGGAGGAGCTCCATATGGCCAGGATCAAAGGTGTAGTTCAGTGCACGGTTCTGCTTGGTTGCCAGCCACCGCCATTAATTAGAAAACAAGATCAGAGGCGGTATTAAAATCCAATTAAGCTGGTATGAACAGATTGCCAAGTGATGTTCACTAATGTATTACTGAGCACCATGCAAATTTCAGTGCCTGTGTTTGGTCGGTGTGTGTGTGTGTGTGTGTGTGTGTGTGTGTGTGTGTGTGTGTGTGTGTTGTGTGTGCATCGCTTGTGGTCGTGCTTGTCTTTATCCCCCATGCTACTTTCCGGGCGCCCATTGAAAATCATTCAAATTGCCTGAGTGATCACACTTGGCCGGCGCCGCATTACCTGGAGGGCACCGAGGCCCTAAACAGCGCAGCTAGTTTCTGCCAAGCAGCACACTGTCATGGGTTTATGTAAACTGCAGCCTCCATGTGCTATAGAGAAGCTTAATTCGCGATGATGGGATCATTCAAACAACCTGAGCAAAGTGATCACGTTAAATCAGGCTAATGACGCCGATTCCCTTGGACGCAGGACATCTGAACTGGGAGAGGATAAGTGGCTCCAGCTGGTGGTCCACGACCAAACACCGCAGCCCCAGATGAAGGCTTCACAGGAGGAAAAATATCAAGCTACATAATACCAGGCTAATGAGTGTCAGGAAAGAGACCTCGAGTGTCAGGAAATTGCCCCGGTCCAGAAGACATGGCAACAAACACGAGTGATTAATTGGATTTTAGGAATAGAGGAATGCAAAAAGGACTATTTTCTCTTTCAGACCATTTAAAGGGGGTCAATGGTAAGACAGGCTGCTCGGGAGGATTAACAATTTAGCATCTGAAATTCTTAAAATATATAACCGAGTACTCCAAGATAGGAAAACGAAAATCTAGCCAACGTTGGAATGATTGTCTTAACAATGTAACTTATTTACATTGTCGATTTTTCCCCCACCTTTCAATGCGTATTCACAAAATACTTTTTTTAGGCAAATAAGTAAGAAATAAAACACATCAAGATGTGCTATTATAGGAAAATAATCAAAGACTGGGTGAAGTGAAGCAGAGTTACTGTTATCACCCTGATATAGATTATTTTCATCATTTTTATTTCTATTGGAAGAAGCACTTTACTATTAACCTATCATTTATGTTAGAGCTGGAACTACTGTCAGAGCTACTGTTAGAGAAAATGAATCAGATTCAAAAATTCAACTCCTTTGTGGTGTAAGAAAATGTGTTCAGTTGCTATTAGTTAGTTGTATGGCTAAACAACTTCCCCCAAAAGCTATATCAATTACCTGTGGAAGGAAATTTGCAGCTTATGAAAGTCCGATCTGATCACTCAGTGGTAATGGTATTCTGGAGATTTAATTAATCACCGAAAAAAAATCACCATACAGTGAGCACATCAGAGTATGACTGGTTGGAAAGGAGACAATGTTACAAACCTCACCCACTCATCTCATGTCAAGGTTAAGGCACAAAACGTACATGATCTCTGATTTGATCCTAAATCATACGTAAAGTAGAGTTCTGAAAGCTGCTAGTTAAATCAAACTGTACATCCTTTTAAAATTCAGGGACGACATGATAATCGCGGTAAACATTACATAACGGAAAATCATCTTACAAGTTGACCATGTTGACTTGTCACTCTAGCTTCGATGCCTGTACTCTGACTCTGAGCATGGAATAAAAAGTGCAGTTTTGAAATCTGAATGTCCGTGACGGTGACATATTCTTCCGCTCCAAAGCCACCAAGAAAACGACAACAGACTGTGAAAGGCAAGCCTCAACTCTGTGTATGAGTCACTGAAAAAATCCTTTAGCTTCCATCTAACTCATCTAGCAAATTCACTCGAAATGAAACGTGAAACTTTGAAAAATAGGCAAAAGTCCACGGGCCTCTAAATTCATCATCATGTACAGTATCAGACAATCTCCTTCTCATCTGTATAATACAGGAATGCTCTTTCCAGGCGAAGAGACAATTACATAGTCAGGAATGAAGCACAATAGACACACACACACACACACACACACACACACACACACACACACTGCGCCGCACTATATAATGCCATATATACACCTAAATCTAACCCTAAGCTTTACGTTGGGAACTAAACGGAAACTTTTTGCTGCTTTTAGTTTTTAAAATAAAATCTGCAATTTTTGCAAACAAACAAACACAAAAAAATGCAGTTTAAATGTGCTTATCTTGGCGGGGACCAAATGTGCCATCAAAGGCAGGAATATCTGACAGTTTTGACCTTGTGGGGACATTTGGCTGGTCCCCACAAGGTCAAAACTGTCAGATATTCCTGCCTTTGATGGCACATTTGGTCCCCGCCAAGATACACACACACACACACACACACACACACACACACACACACACACACACACAGACACTCTCCAGTTTGATGAGGCACCGTGCCAAGACTTTTTCCAGTTTGTAAAACGCAGGTCCTGACTAAAACTTGTGAAATGTTCAGTCATCTTGACGTTGCTTGAACGTGATGCAAACCGAACGAATTGATGGAACAGATAATCTGCATGGACTTTAACTCCTCTACGCTGAGTGATAAAGTTTCGGGTTTTTTTTCCTCCCCACACAGTGCAGAGCTCTGCCGAATTGGTGTGTATAAACCGCTGCCAGGAGCGTGTGTCATCCTGATGGAGCGTATGAGGGAGAGAAGCTCTGTCTTCACTTATCACTGTAACAAGCCCAGTGCTGAGCAAACACTTCTCGAGACGACGCTCTCCATAAACGCGCAGATATACGAGCCCGCAGAGCTAGTTATCCGCTAATAAGGACACCGCTCATGCTCATTTTGTCTATCTATCTATCTATCTATCTATCTATCGATCTATCTATCTATCTATCTATCTATCTACAGTATCTGCCTGTCTGTCTGTTTCTCTGTTTATGTATCTGTTTGTCTTTCTCTCTGGCTATATATCTGTGTCTATCTATCTGTCTTTCTGTTTGTCTGTTTATGTACAGTATCTATCGGTATGTTTACCTATCTTGTATGTATATGTATCTGTCTCTCTGTCAGTCTGTCAGTCTGTCTTACTGACTGTCTCTTTAAGTATCTCTCTGTCTGTCCGTTTATGTATCTGTTTTTTCTATCTGTTTATATATTCAATTCAATTCAGTTTTATTTGTATAGCGCTTTTAACAATGGTAATTGTCCCAAAGCAGCTTTATAGAAATATATAAATTCATGATATAGACTTTAAACGTATGAATTTATCCCTAATGAGCAAGCCAGAGGCAACGGTGGCGAGGAAGAAACCTTGAGAGGAACCAGACTCAAAAGGGAACCCATCTTTATCTGGGTGACACCGAATAGACAATCTATATATCTGTCTGTCTGTTTATCTACTTCTGTGTCTGTCTTTTTATCCACCTATCTACCTTCCTGACTGTCTATTTTTATATCTATCTGTCTCTCTGTTTATGTATCCGTCTTTCTCTGTATCTGTTTGTCTGTATCTGTCTGTCTTACTGTCTGTCTGTGTATCTGTGTCAGTCTATCTGTCTGTCTGTCTGTGTATCTGTTTGTGTATCTGTTTGTGTCAGTCAGTCTGTCTGTCTGTCTGTCTGTCTGTCTGTGTATTGTTATTGCACTATGGTCATGTTAACAGGGTTACTAACATAAATAAGAATATACCATAACTATGAAATATTCCATAAAGAATAACAACAAATAAGACAAAAACATAACACATTTCATAGGTACAATAAGTATAGCATAAATATGTTAAATCTGTGTACATGAGACTGATGTTAGATTAGCTGATCTTAGATATACTGTATATTATATAGATTATTATAGAGATTAGAGTAGGTGACTGACAAACACTGCTAATGTGTTAAACAGTTTAAACTCTAAAATTTTGCTCCTCACATTTCATCATTTGCCTTGATTTATGAGAACTCTTCTTCCTCATGCTATGGTTAGAAGCAGTGTTTGATGTATCTGTAACCCAACACTGAGTACACCACCTAATCACTGGAGAAGTATCGCCTTGAAGTTCCTCACTGTGTGTGTGTGTGTGTGTGTGTGTGTGTGTGTGTGTGTGTGTGTGTGTGTGTGTGTGTGATCAAGTGTCAAACTGCCTCAGTCGCTTTGTGATCAGCTGTGAACACGAGAGAGTGATAACTCGGAGTGACAAACGGCTGAGTGTGGCTGCGCAGTGAAAAGACGGCCAGTGATGTGCTCTGTAATTAAGCCAGTCCGTACTTGATGAAAGCAAATTCGACTGGCGGGGCCCGCCGTCTCGCAGCCAGTTTACTTTTACGACATAATTATGCTCGAAATCAAATGAGAAGATTTAATATTTCTCTGTGACGGGAGCAGAGTCCAATATCAACAATTACACCGACCCCCTCGAGGTAACGGCCCCGGCGTCTCAGAAAGATTCTTAATTTTACATCTGCTTCAGGGAGGTCTGGCTTTAAGAAGCCAAATGACTACAGCTTGTAGATACTAGAGGTAATTATTCACATTCCAGGTGTGTGTGTATATATATGTTTTTTACTTTTGCTTCATCACAGAAACCTCGCTTTGGTGAAGTCACCCATTTGAGAAGGAGGTTAAAAAATCAAATGTACACAATTTTCCCCTTCATGTCACATCCACCGAGACATGTTTGTTGCTTCTTTAGTTTAGCAATGTGATGTGTTGCAAATAAATATGAAATAAATAACAGAACGAATATTATAACCATTCAGTTCAAAATATCTTCAATTATTTATAGACAACTGAGTAATATAGTGTGACAGAGACAATTCTAGAGTTGAGAAATAACAAATACGTGATAGAGGGATGAAACAGGAAACCCAGCAGAGATACAGGTACAGTTTGTGTCATTATAACGACGTCACACAGCTGCCAACGCTGATCCAAACACTTTAGAGCTAATGTCGCTAACAAATAATAAATCTCACCCCCAAACTCTTTAATATATATATATATATATATATATATATATATATATATATATATATATATATATATATATATATATATATATATATATATAATGTTCAAATCTTCATATAGTCATTTGAAACTGTATTAAGCTATGTAATCTCTTTTGTAAATAAACTATTTTGTAAAATTCGTTATTTACTCATTTAAGTTCATTCACAACATCTACGGAAATTCCAATTTTTTTTCCAATTGTTTTTTTCCCAAATGATGGGACACTGTGATGTGGTCTGATGCAAAGAAGAGTTACTGTTCTCCCCCCAACCCAAAAAAATTTATTATTTCACAATTACTGCACATCATTGTTTTATTCTTATCATACCACAGCAATCCACCCATCCATCAATTTTCTATACTGCTTACTCTACACAGGGTTGCGGGGGAGCCTGGAGCCTATCCCAGAGAACTCGGGGCACAAGGCAGGGGACACCCTGGATGGAGTGCCAACCCACCTCAGGGCACAATTGCACACTACAGATAATTTGGAAATGCACAGATTGGACATTTGGACTGGGGGAGGAAACCAGAGTACCTGGAGGAAACCCCTATGCACACAGGGTGGAGATGGGATTTGAGCCCCCAACCCCAGAGGTGCGAGGCTAACCACTACGCCACCGTGCCCCCCTACCACAGCAATGTGCACAGCAAAATTTCACATCATACACAAACACATTATACTTTTTATTCATTTGATGCACATTTTATCACATTTAATGTTGTGGAACTTAAATGTGCAAAACTGACTTGAACTAACTGGAACTCACGGGAACTAACTTGTTGCAAAACAGCTATCACGTATCACATATCATTATAGTAGCTATAAATAGTTGTTCCCTCACAATCCTCTCCTTTTCTCGCTTGCTTGAAGTTAATAAGACAAAAAAAAAAACAACAAAAAAAACAATGCAGCTTGTTATGCTACAGAGAAACCGCAACGCTCTCCATCTTGAAGACTTTCCTGTGGTGGAAGACTTTTTTTTCCTCTTACTGAAAAAAGTGATGACATTGGAGTCTCCTTCCTAAATACTAAATAAACATAAACAAAACAAAATAAATGGAAAATTTCACCATAGCAACAATTACACGCATTTAAATAACAAGTATATATTGAATGTCTGCCAAGTCCCTGTGTAAGTAAATTGTTACTATAGTAACGATAACTTATTAATATATAGTAAATCTATGATTATAAATCGTGTAAAACGGACTACTCTCGGTGCTACGGTTATAAAAATTAATCAACACCATCAGATTTGAGAATTCAATAGTGCAGTGGTATAAAATGTTTTAAAGCGCATTGTGTACTGTTTGAGTGTTCACTGACGTAACAGCGGCACAATGAACAGTTTTATTCTTTGTTCTCTTCAATCAGGGAGCATGCATTCCCTTCGCTTTAGAGATACATTCTGCAGCACCACAAACCTTTGTTCCTCTCGGTCAGATCTCCTTGGAAAAAAAAGAGCCGCGGCTGCCGACTGACCGTGCAGCAACCACACTCCTCTTCGTCTCCTGCCTATCCTTTTTTCCAAAACTGCTCTGCGCACCCTCCATGTTCCCAGGCCTGTCCATATGGGTCGGATTTGCTCTGGTTGTCGGCTCCTCTGCCTTGGGGGTAAAGCCTGCTCACTGGGTGCCATTTCCTTTTGCCTTGGTCAGGGAATAGAGATTGCTAACTGGATATAGACACAGGGACCCGGTGGGGTTTGGCCCCTGCAATCCTATTTAAAAAATAAAGGATTCTGTGGTCAATCTGTGTGGTCAAGGCCCCAACCACAGCCCCTGCTGACACCCTGTTCCCCGAGGCCGTGGTTTTACCAAAAGCCATCATTTCCTAAAGTTTCCTTGTGTGTGACCCATTCACGTTCTAGCCGTTTTGGCCCATTTTCTTCCCGTGGCATTGGCCACACAGCACAAATGGGGACCTTCTATTACCCAAGCTTAAAAGGGACTTTAAATCACATGTCAGATGTGAACTATGACACTACCCTGTGTGGAGCGGTGGTCAAAATGGCCTAGCAATGCATCGGTGTGGCTGAGACGCGTAATTAGAATGGGAAAATGGTGAGACCTCAAAGGAACATGGTGCCATGAGAGAGATTTTGGGAATCTGCTGTCTTTTAATCTTATTCAGAGTCTTGCTGGGAATGGGCTGTTTCAGGACTGAAGATGCGTCCCAGATGTCCAGGGTCAGTCTAACCACATCCATGCCTGGCTCTTTGTGCAGACAGTCACGTCAACAGAAGACGTTTCAAGACGCAGTGACTACGGTTTAATTGTTTGTTGGTACAAGTAGAGAAGGTCTCTCAGAAAAGGTCTCTCTAAGATACCTCAGTTTGCAAGTCGTGAGAGCCTCATTCAGCAGCAAAGCACTATGATTGGCCATGCGTAAATAGGCTATAAAAGTTTTTTAAGTAGTTTCCCTCCCTTACACACAACATTGTTAGGGCTACAAAAGCCCACCTGTCTCACGAGGGAAGAAGGGACGTGGCGACATTGATGGGGTCAAGATAGGTCAGACAGGTCATTGTGTTTAGAGCATCTTTCACTACAGAGAGGGGCGGGCAGGTGCAACGTAAAGGAAGGGCTCAAAAAATAGTGCACTCCTTAGGTCAAAGGTCATGCAGTAAGCAGCACTACTGTCTGGAGGCTCCATACGTTTGTGTGTTGAAAATGAAACACTGAATGAGATTTATTGGAGCTTTTAAATAGCTGCATTTACCAGTCAGTCATCCAAAACTGAAGCCTCACATAAAAACTGGTGCCAGTGAAATTTGCAGTGGATCATTTATGCTATTTTATGTTCATTTATGTTTTTACACTATTTATTTATTTATTTATTTTCCTCTACTAATGCTATTTTATTTATTTAAATAATATTAATTATTATTAAATATTTATTTATTTCTTTATTAGAATATTTGATCAGGTCAAATAAAAAAAATAAAAAATGAAAAAAGATTATATCCTACTTTCAGAACCCCAGTGATATCTAATCATCCAACAGTTGCAAGTTTAACATGAAACAGCGATTCAATAAACAGGTTGAATTTTCATTCCTTTTTATTTTCTTTTTTTTTTTTTTACATCCTCACAAGGATGGATTTACCAAAATTATGAACAGGTATAGAGACAAAAAAAAAAAACAAACAAACAAAAAAAAAACATTTGGATAGACTCACAATTTTATAATGGACTGCAAAATATAAAGAATTTTTTTTGCATCATTTCATAAAATGCCACTGGTATACAAATACACTGTGTATTTTAACAGTGAACGAAACATATACGAATATATCCATTGAAATTTATGGGGGGGGGGGGGACCCTGCACCAAAAACAAAATAAAATATTAAACAAACAATCAACCAACCCTGCTATGGCATTCAGAAAATGGTAGAAAAAACATAAGATTATTCTCTTTTAAAACACATTTACACAGGAATTTGTTATCCTTGTACTTCAACACTGTAAACATTATTTTAAAGACAGAGTGTCATTTTTTTCTCTTTTTTATTTATTTTTTTATTTTCTTCCAAGCTGGTGAAGATCCAGATATAAGTATCAGTGAAGAGCTAGATGGCTTGGTCGTCTCAGACAAACTTGTGCGTTAAATTAGATTCTGAAAGGTAGTACACATACGCACATCAAATGCATAAATATTTAACCTCTTCTTTGTGATTTCTTGTCGTTGGAATACAAGTGTACACATCGCATAATCATTTGCATGCTTGCTGGATTGAACGGCAGTAAAACACAAGCGTGTGTATCTGGGCCAGTTTGTCTCTGAGTATCTTGACTTAAACTTTCTCCGTTTTTTATTTTAAATGTCTCTGCCATTCAAGCTACCTTATTTTTACTTATGCTACCCAAAAGACGTATACAGAGTTCCACATGGTAAGCTAGGCTTAAAGATCAAAGAATTTTTTTCTTATGGTACCTTTCAATGTCTTTACGAGATATCAACTTGCAGACAAAAAAAATATTAAGTGCTGATTAGAAGCTTAATTTGGAATGAAAACAGTACTGCAAAAAATGTCTAATCTTTAAAAAAAAAAAAAAAAAAAAAAGCAGCAGGCTGAGATTTCTAAGATTATAGGGGAGAATGGTCATTTGTTAAAGCCACAACAGCCCTCTGAATTGGTGAAGTGTGAAAAATAGGAGGCAGGGAGGCCTCCAACGTCTAAAATGAGCACATTGGTTCATTCCACAAAGCTTTGGAGATTAAGCAGCCACTTAGGACACTTGCATGTTGCCATAACAAACCAATTTTGAAAACAATTTAGTAATTAATACGTCTATAATACTGCAAGACCAGGTAAATGAATGGTCCTGGCTGAGGTTTTGTTAAAATTGTTTTTAACACTTAATGTGTTAATAACATCAAACCATTTTAATCTGCTAAACATTTCATTTCAAGATAAAATAAGCAAATTGGCATGTTTACGCTGCTATGAGGCCAAACCCATTAACTTGTATTTTATATATATATATATATATATATATATATATATATATATATATATATATATATATATATATATATATATATATATATATATATATATATATACACACACTGGGTGGTATATTTTGTTTTACAATTTGTGGAAATGTAAACATTTGGATCACAAAAATATGAGCTATATCACATTACCAGCCTCATGAAGAATACAATAAATCAGCAATGTCTAAATGAGTATATTGTGGTAGGGTCGAATTTTTGTTTTTGTTTTTGTTTTGTTTAAGCTTGACAGCTGAAATCATTAAAGTCATATCAAGAGCATACTCAGCTGGATGGTGGTCAAAAGGTAATCATTAAAATACAGTCAAACTGTCATCCAGCTGCCTGAGACATCCCTGGTATTCCATATCCCTCAAATTTGTTTAATATTTATTGTCAAGTTGACATTCAGTGCTTTATGTTTTAATATATCACCCACGTCTGGTGTGACTGCAAACAGCAGTAGTACACAAGAAAATCTCGCTCTGATTTTTAGAAGTACAACTTCTTCAGGATTTAGCAGGACAGGTTAAAGTTACTTCTTTTCCTTTCAGGAAATTCCTCAAACAAAATGGTGGCAGAATGCCGAAATCTCAGTATGTGTCATATCTTAAAATGGTGTCTGAAAATAATATTCTAACAAAGGAATGCATTAAAACCCCTGCACATGCCATAATATACCTGCACATGCCATGTATCATCAAGAAATGATCCAATAAATACAGAAATTATTGCACAGTAGAAAGGCTCCATGGATTCTTAATGGACAAATTCCTGGTGGTTGCTGGGAATGCCAGCAGGGCTTTTTCAAATCCATCCACAAACATTTACTAACGTTCTTATTTCTCAGGTGGCACTAGGAAAAAAACACAAAACAAAAAAACAAAACAAAAACACACCAAATCATTCCGAAAACTCTATAGTTAGATTTATTCAAAAGATTATCCAGCTAAACTCATCATACTGTCTGAAGTATGTGCTTTAGTGCACATAACTCAGGCTCGATCTGCCTGCTCAAGTTTGACATCGTTGCTCATCAAGTGTTCACCATGCCACTTCTTCATGTGTTTTTCCAGGGTGCTGTAGACGCTGAAGGGCATGTGGCAGATGTCACAGCGATATACCTCCTTGCCAAACTGGCCATGGGTCTTCATATGGCGTGTGAGCTTGCTGCTCTGTGCACAGGCATAGCTGCACAGGTCGCACTTGTATGGCCTCTCGCCCGTATGGCTGCGCCGATGTACTGTCAGGTTGCTGCAGTTCTTGAACACCTTGCCACAGAACTCGCATGTGTCACTCCTCCGGCTCTCTTTAGAGCCAGGAGGCCTGCCAGGACCCGGACCTCTGAGTTGGAGGTGTGGTGTGCTGGTGCCACTTCGTCCTGACAACACTCCACCTTCCAGCAGCTCCCCAGGGGGCGTGGAAAAGCGCAGACTGCCCGTCTCTGAGGACGAATGCTCAGAGGATGTGGCAAAAGGTGACTGCCGGGAGTCACCAAAGCCCAGAAAGGGCTCCCTGATGTAGTGGCGGTTAGCAGCATAGCCAGCCAACAGCTGAGAGTACACATTTTCTGAAGAAATGAGTGGCAGAGATGGAATCTCCATGTCCTTCTCTACTTTGATTCTCTTGGCTGAGGAGCCAGAGAGGTTTAGGTTAGAGATTGGTGCAGGCTTCTGCTGGAACAAACCTGCCATGGAGTCCTCAGGTCCACAGCCCCTGCCGTTAACCATGGGTCGAACCTCTGCATCTATTTCTCTGTCTGCCTCTTCCCTAGGCCTTTTGCCCAAAGGCAGTCTCAGGTGATTGTCGATGTCATTATATTGGCTTTCCTTCCCTCTGTCAATGGAGAGTGGTTTCTCGGTCATCGAAGGCTGGGACTCATTCTCCCGGTTTCTGCTGAGCTCAGAGTCCATGCTGAGATTAGATGCAGGCCTGCTACTACCATTCTGTTGCTCTTCTATCTCCTCTTCTTCCTCCTCCTCCTCCTCATCTTCCTCGTCTTCATCATAATTGTACAGCATTTCCTTGCCCTCTCCACTCTTTTGCTCCTCTCCTGTTGAGTCACGCCTGCCCCGATCTGGTGAGCTGCTCAATGAACCTGACTTCTGTAAGTGGGTCTTCATATGCCGTTTCAGCTTGCTAGCCTGAGAGCAGGCATGATCACACAGGTGGCACTTGTAAGGCCTCTCACCAGTGTGACTGCGCCGATGTACTATCAGATTGCTCTGAAACTTAAAGGTCTTTCCACAGAACTCACAGGACTTGACCTTGCCTGCTTGGCTCAAGGTTGGTGATGAGCTGGACCTGGGAGCAGCCGGAAGTGGTTGTGTTGGCGTTCCTAGGAAAGGCGCTGGCTTGGCACCAGGCTGAAAGAGCGTGGGGCTGAGGAGCCTGTGCACAGGCGGCACACGGTTAGGTGAGAGAGGAGGTGTGGGCCCACCATTATTGTTGTTGTTGCTGGCCAGCTCACGGAGGCGGCGCGAGAAATCCATGGATGGTGGTTCCATTGGCATTGGCGCCAGGCGCATCACCCGCTCAAAGGCACTGGGATGCTGGGTGAGAATGCCCATCTCCTCTGGGCCCAGGCGCTCAAGGGGATGACGTGGCGGTGGAGGTGGGCTTACAAATGGTGGTGTAGATGGCAAGCGGGTCTCCATGTATCCAGCAGGCTGAGGCTCTCGCAGAAGAGGTGCTGCCATGCGGAGCAAGTGGAACGGGTTGCTGTTGTCTCCCAGAAAACTGGCAAGAGGTGAGCGAGGCAGGGCATCTGCTCCCAAAGGAGGGGGCAATGCCATACGGGGTGTAAGGGAGCAGCTGGTAGGGTGGTTGTCCAGGTAGATACGGAAGCCGTGCGTGTTCTGAGCATGCTGCAGCAGGAACCAGGCGCTGGTGAAGGTCTGGTTGCATGTGGTGCAGGTATAGCTAGAGGGCTCATCTTTCCCTGGAAGACACAAAAAATACATGGTGTGAATGAATGCATAAATATTAGTGCTTAACTCTGCAACACACTCTTAGGAGAGGCTCTGATGGCAGGCTTTAATAGATTTTCATGTCATTCCTGCATCTGTTTGTTCGCGGCAATGGCTTTGGGTGTAATCAAAGGGAAGAGTTCTCTATGATGAGGTTCATGGATCATTTCACTTTAAAAATTAAACAGGCAACATGTGAGCGGCATCTCACCGCACTCTGGTGACAGCCATTTTATGAGACAAAATGAAAATCGCATCGCTGTAAGTGGGAGAGCCGAATCGGCTGATACTCTGCCAGGTTATCAGTGGCCTCACGGTGCCTGCTGTTCGCTAAACCCTCAGTGGAGAGGATGTGTCTGTACGTGACTGGGTAAGGATCAAGGGCCAGAGGGTGGAGGGTTGGTGTGTGAGCGTCTCCCTGAGACTCCCTGAGGGCTGGAGCCTTATGCAGATGGCAGGTACAGCCTGAAGGCCTCAACGCATTATGCTAATGCTAATGCCAGACAGGCTTTAATATACAGCTCAATTCACATGCTCACACGCGCACACACACACACATTTGCTATTTCCATATGGGAATAAGTGTGTAGCAAAGGCAGGGTAAAGAGGTGATGAAGAAATAGAAAGAAAAAACAAGTGAGCTGGTGATCAGTTTTACCCCGACTCATAAGACTGCATTACAATCACTAGCATATGCATCCATACACTATGTATAAAGCTTATATATGTGTGGAATACGGATGAAGAATACATATATGGCAAAAATACATGATAATCATTTGCCAGTGAAAATGAACCATAAAGGGACCTATTAGTGAGTGAAATATGATATACTCAATGGAAAATTGTGTTTTTTTATATTACAATATGGGTCAGGTTTTCAGGTCTGGTTCCAGACAGAGAAGATTATAGTGGTGGCTCTATTTTGTCTGGTGTGTGTGCGTGTGTGTGTGTGTGTGTGTGTGTGTGTGTGTGTGTGTGTGTGTGTGTGTGTGTGTGTGTGTGTGTGTGTGTAGAGTTGCTGTGTGCTAATGGGGGTGTGATATTGTCTCTACGGCTGACAGGGGCCAAAGGGTGTTATTGGGGCCATGGCCAGGGGCTTGTATGGCATGGCCAGAGTCCCACTGGTGTTGCTCTGTTGGAGATGAGGAGAGAAGTGTGGAGGCCTGATGTCCGTGTTTAGTTTGGCCGGCCTTCACACACATGGCTGACAGGAGGGAGCAGGAAGAGGGGGAGGATTTGATACTAAAATATAAAAGTGCCTGCTCCTTTCCCTTCTCAGCATGCATGGAACTCAGCCCGGAGCTGAAGTGTGGATCAGGAGTGGACGTAATTGATGTCCCCCCATGAGTTCTAATGACGCCTCGTCAAGATCACACATTCCTCAAGTGACTGCTTAGTGCCGAACTGGATTTTTCTAAATAGAGAGGTGGGAGATGGGAGATGGCAGTGAGACAGACAGGCAGAGTGATAGAGAGAGGGTGTGAGGAGAGGGACTGGCTGAATGTGTGTATGTGTGTGGGTCTCTTTATGAGTGTGCGTCTCTACTCTGCCATAAATGTGCGCTCAAGCTCTGGCAATTTGCATCTTATCACTTCTTACAGAAAGAGCCATATGTTGCCAAAGGAGCGTGTCAGCTAACAGACAGGCAGGCCTAATGACGACCAAAGACAAATTTCATCAACTTTCAAAACAAGCTTGAGAGAGAGAGAGAGAGAGAGAGAGAGAGAGAGAGAGAGAGAGAGAGAGAGGCAGAATGAGAGAAGCCCATCATGAATAAGTTAAAATATGCTAATGACCCATCAGAGAGCCATGTCTTGCAACGGCAGCTTGTGTGGTGTGATGGTGTGAAATTACCCATCAGCCACCTCAGGATCACAAATCTCCATCTGATCATGGCCCATTGGGTCGCGCCGCATGGCACCGGGCAGGGCTGTGCCACACCGCGCTGCTCCAGCCAATAAAAGTGCTCATTAAGGAATCATTGCCACTCGCTCTGTGATTCAATTTGCAGCAATTACAGTGGTCCATGCTAAAAAAAAAGCTCTCGCTGTGGGCTGTGGAGGTCAACTAGCAGTTAGCAGAGCACCTTCTCCGCTCTCAGGGTGTTCGTTGTGAGAGCCTAATGGCCTCATTTTACCCCGCCCCTCACACTTCCATAAATAATGCAGGGATTACAGGTTAAATGGCTACATTGAGTCACGGCTGTTACAAAATATGCCAGGCTGTGCAGCATTTTCATGCTAGCCAAACTCACAGCGCTAATCATTGAGGAGGGGCTCACTTCCCGTCACATTGTGTCTGTGTGTGTGTGTGATTAATGATGCGTGTGTGTATTAGAGGTGGTCCGGCATTAAAGTTCCCCACCCTCGTGGATTTGGTGTTACAAAACCACACAGCCAATTAAGCCGTCCTTTGAGAGAGCGTTTCAGGGTTTAGCTCTCATTTAAAACGAGGATATTTGGCCTTTTTGGGGCGATTAGCATGCGTGTAATGGTAAAGGAGGCTGTTTGATATTTAATTATCTCTGAGAAAGTTCATAAGTCTCATGTCTTGAGAAAAGGGGATGCTAACATGGTTGCTAGCTCTAACACCTCGAGCACCACAACAATGCCCATGCATGTTCAGTGATCTGAGAGAGACGTTGCCAGTCACAGTGATGTGTGTGTGTGTATGTGTGTGTGTGTGTGTGTGTGTTTGTAAGCCTTACGCCTTGCACTTCTGGGAGCTCAGTTCCAGAATGTGTCACATTACTAGCAGTGGAGGGTGCTACAACGGTAGATTTGCATAGAGAACAAAGGATGAGGTGATAACGCACCGAATGTGACACCCCACGGCAGCGCCCACGCCCCCTCCGAGAACCTGTCACCCACTGTGTGACACCTGGCATGGTGCCCACATTAGCATGGCTGTGATCTGCAGCTCCTGGGCACCCACAGGGCCTCACCTCACATTGCTGATGTCTTGTTTCAGATGATGGCGGCTAATCAAGAGGCCAGACTGCCATGCAAATCACACACATACACACACACACACACATGCAGGGTGGTGTGGGACATGCTGCCACTGCTGTAGAAAAGCTGTTTCTGCTGCAGATACACACCAGGACGTCTATGTATGTATATTTGTGTGTGTGTGTGTGTGTGTGTGTGTGTGTGTGTGTGTGTGTGTGTGTGTGTGTGTTTGGGAAAGAAAGACCTCCCAAGACTGTGTTCCTATCTCTCTTTAGAAATCTTGATATTCTCAATATGACTTTAATCACAGCCTGTCCACTACATAATGCAAAATTTTTATGAGCGTGCAGTTTATAGTCATGCCTGAATCAGTGTGCTCATGAAATACCACAATGCAATGAAATAGATTTATATATCTGAAACAGCACCTTCTTATTTCCTGCACCGCACACCGGGCATGCCACAGGGCATTATGGGTATTTTGTGCCAGCTGGGGTAGATCGTTTGGATGCAAGTCTATTGGGATTACCAAGAAGCATGCTGGATATTATCTACTACAATTTCAGACTTGACTACAAAGTACTAGAAAATAGTGTAGAACAATGGAGAGGGTGTATAGCAGTGGTAGCTTTAGTTGTCAAGGCTCTGTCTTAGTGACCAGAAGGTTGTGAGTTCAAATTCCAAGACTGCTAAAGAGCCGTTCTTGGGTCCTTGAGCAACAGTATTAAAGAAACACTTCAGTATTACTGTGGACAAGAAAAAAGGAGTGAGTTTGTTTTTAAATGTTTGCTCAGTTATGATGGCTGTCTAAGGGCAGCTGTTGAATTTAGTCAATAAATGTTTAAACTACAACGATATAAAGTCAAAACTAAAACGGTTACACTATAACAATAACCTTGGGGCCAAATTTGAAGCATGACCATGTTTACTTTGAGATGTCTGTATTAACCAGTTGTATCATCCATTACCAAACTTCAATTTTGGAATAATGAGCTGCCCTTAGGCTTCCATTATAATTGCTTTTCAAGTAAACAGGTTTCAGT
>CM042547.1:15731367-15741367 GCA_023630585.1 Cranoglanis bouderius
GTCACAACAAATATTGACTTTGTTTCATTTACTACTGTTTACTGCTCTTTATGGTATTTTTTTTTTTTAATGTAGAAACATTTCATTATTTTGAAGGTATCTTTGCTCTACAGCATTTCTTTGCATGTGCCTAAAACTTTTGCACAGTACCGTATGTGAAGTGAATAACGTTTTGCATGTAATGAAACCAATGTACTAAAGTTAGAAAAGACATAGGAAGATGGGAAAAAAAGTCACTTTTTTTCAGCTTGGTGGAAAATTGGTGAAACTTGGAGGGAAACTTGAAAAAGGTTGAGGTTTCCCAAAATTAAAAGAAAACCGAGTAACTGCTGATTATTTAGTAATGTTCTTACAATTCCTTAATGCCACTTAATGTAGCTCACAGTTACAAAAAAAAAAAAAAGGAGAAAGATGATCTAAGAAGTTGTGCAAAACTTGATAGAGCACTAATTTGCTATTTAAAAAAAAAAAAAAAAAAAAAAAGGTGTTATCTTTAGAAAGTGTGAGGCTACACTTAGGCCTGATAGACACAAAAAATGGGTAGAGAAAGGCAACAAGAAACACAGTAATGCAAAATCAAAGGGCTAGTCAGAAAAAAAAAGTGAATCAAATTTTCCTGATGGAGGAATGAATTTATTTGAATGGGGAAAAAACATGGCACACTAAAAAAATAATAATAATAATTCAGTCTGATTACGAAAAAAGCCTTTTTTGCTTTGCATCTCTGTGAACTTTAACCTTGCAAATTAGTCAAACCTAAGAAAAATGGACAAGGCTGTTATTTTTTTTGTTTGTTTTTTAGAAATTGGGTTAATTGCTAATGATTTGTTATCATTATGATGCCTGTTGCTTACAGTTGCAAAAAAAAAAAAAAAAAAAAAAAAAAAAAGCTAGCTAGGATTAGCTAAAACAATTTTGAAGATCACCTGATTTTTGCTCCAACATGCTAATTAATCTGTGAGCCAGATTTCCAGTGTGACCAATATTTGAGATCTTTGGAAATAAGTTTCTGCACTAATACAACAAGGACAGTCCATCTCGGTATAAATTCAGTGGCACTGATCCTTTAAGCTGGAGGTCAGGGATAAGTTCCTCACACTTGAGCCAGCCATGCTGTCAAACTGCCCCGGCGGGAGCATGATGTTGGGGAGAAAATGAGTTCAAATGAGGGCCAAGGCTGCAATCGAGTTCAAACGTCTGCCAGTGTGCGTGCCAGGATCGGCCCTGTGGGACTGCAGTGGACAGAGGGACATATCTCTACACACTCGCTCCATCCTCAGCAGGAAAGGTTATGGACATAACTGAAGGCCATTTTCCCTTTAATAGTTTTCTGGTGCCAATCTTTTTGTGCCTATGGCAAAGTACTGTCAGTGTTTAGACGTGAATAGTTTGACATAGTATGATTAGACATTCTCAGTCATTGTTGGATCTTTGTGATTAGCGTTGTGTACTCATCAAACTGTAAACTTGAGCAATCAGGAATCATACGTTCCTCCTGACTGAAGATAAAGTTTCACTGTCTTCAATTTGCAAAGTTTTCATGCTTTGGGAAACTGCAGTTTCGCCCTCGAGCTCCTCTCTAGCCTGCATGTCTGCAGATAACATTCATTTCCCCGACACTTCTAAGTAAGGAATAAAATATGGTGTGATGTGCTGTTATAGGAAAATAATCAACAACTGGCTCCTAACAGTAACTCTTCATATCGAGCTAATACCATCCTGAAGTTATTTTTCTACAATAGCACATCCCAGTGTTTTATCCTTCTTTCACCGCAATAATTACAACAATTACGTTACTTTTTGATTACGTTTTATCCATTTATAGTTACATTTAATGTTGTGGCATGTCCACGAGATGAGTTCCTATTATCACTTCCATTATAGCATCTACGAACAGTCATGTTACCAAGAAACCAAAAAGCATAAAGACTTGGCGAAAAACGTACTGAATGTTACAAAGTGCTGACACTGGAGACTCCTTCCATTAATATTTAAGAAATGTCTACTTAAGAAATCTTCACCATTTCAACAATTACACTCTTTTAATTGAAACAATTTTGTTTTAAAAGTCTGTTTAGTATTAGCCTTAGATTATTGTGGAGTGTCCACTATACAAGTCCCGGTGATTTTGTTGTTACTACAGAAACCATAAAGTATTTAAAGAATTAGGAATCAAACAGCCCTTTGGTGATGGAGGAAATGTGTATGCAATTGTCCATAACTAAGATGGATAAAAGTATACGTAGTTACATCGGCGCACGATATGATCATATCACGATCGCAATATATCGATATATATAACGACACTTCTACTTTTTTTTAAGGTTTTGTGAATATCATCAATACTTTTACAACTACAAGATGCTAGGCTAGAGACGCCACTTACCTGGCTAAAACAAATCACAAAAATCTTCCTCTTTTTTCACCCACCTTCGTTATTGTGGTTATGTGATATCACTAGGCAAGTCCATATCAATATTTTAATCTCATCCATATTTGAGAAATTTAAGACCAGTAAATTCTAGTTTATAATCTTTGCATGATTAATATTAAGACAGTCGATACCTAAATACATATATAAGAATCCTTCTCTTGTGAAGCGCAAATAAAACTTTAAAAATGATATAAAAAATACACTGTGAAATGAATTCATTCTTCTCTATAGCAAGGTTCTGACACGATATAAGATGAGTGTGTAGAAAATTACAAATGAAACAATTATATAACTAATAGCTTTAATGACTGAACAATTACAATGAGCTTCTAATTTGTTCTACATAAACATATGGACTGGAAATAGATTTAAAAATAATAATAAGTAGGTTAATGATGTGTTAATCGTAACCATTACCAAGGCATTTTATACAATGTACTCATCATCTGGCTTGAAAATATTTTACAACTCAACCGCTGGCTACAAAACTCCTCAGTGAGACTAAATTCTGATACCTATAATTCCATAAAAAATCACTGTGTTCTAATATTTTCACGTTAATGTATAATGGAAATCTGAGAATGAGGTATAATTATTCACAGTAAGAGGAATCTGCAGATTTAAGTCTCAAGCCAGTTTTATACAGCAATCTTTTAAAATTATTACTTGTCACACTGTACAAGATGATCCCAATGGTATCTTGGCCAAACTTCTTCTTTAACAGACTGTGAGATAACGTGTTCTCCATGTCAAATTATACGATAAAGATCCCCTAACGATAGACCTGTAATGCAAGAAAATGATTGTGTCGTGCTCAGGTTATCGATTGGCGTGATCCGGAAAGCAGCTCGTGCAGCAACGGGCAGAAATAAGGATACTCTTTTCTGTCCGTTCGATGTTTCGTTTACGTTTCATCTTTGCCATTACCGTACTGTACTTTTTGTGTGATACTATGCCGTGTTCTTATTGGTGGTCTTTAGACGAGCGTCGTAGCAGCGGTCCCTCTCTGAGGTTAAAACATTTCGGAAACTTTTTGTCGTTGGACAGCATTGATCGTAATGGCACTATATCGGCCACCGCTGAGCATTGGGTTATGTGTTATGTGTTGTAAGACCGCCAATCTCAACTCACGACCAAAGTACAGTGTAAAGGCAGTTTTAATGCACTACAGATTTGTGCTAAATAAAAGTGAGAGAATTACATGCAAAGGTGTGAGAACAGTGTGTGTGTGTGTGTGGTGTGTGCGCACAGGTTTTCAACTCTTTCTCAGGACCAAATGCCCCACCGGTTTAACCTTGTTGGACCAGCATTTAGCTAGTACCCATAAAGAAAGATTTGAACAACATGCAACACTTATCTGAAAAAGACATATCAAAATATTAATAATAAAAGTAGGGGTAGGGCAAGGTGTGGACTAGCTAACTCGGTGGAAATCCCCACAAAAACAGTAATCTTAGATGCAGTGTTGAGACCCGTGTGTGTATAATGTACAGTACGTTAGCTGCTGCTCATGTTGATCGTGTTAAACATGTAGTCCTGCAGCTCTGCTTTCTCTTGCATCTCACTAAACAGCAAACAAAAAAACTTCCTTAATAATAATAATAATAATAATAATAATAATAATACCTTCCTATTTCTTAGAGCCATTGTATTTTAATGAGCTTCCCTAACCTTTTTTTCCCTCTTAATATATTAAATCCCCCCAACATGGAGGGTAAGGTTCAGTATTCTTTTTTTCTTTTTTCTTTTTTTAAGAAAATTGGTTTCAGCTGGCAAAGTGCTTCGGGCTGCAAAGGGATGTTTTATTACATATGTGAAAGACAAAAAGAAAGAAAGAAAGAAAGAGAGAGAGAGAGAGAAAGAAAGAAAGAAAGAAAGAAAGAAAGAAAGAAAGAAAGAGAGAGGAATAGTGAGGGGGTTTCTTAGTATACATTCTTTTTTGTTTTCGCGCACTTGCTTGATGTCATCTTCCACTGACCAAGTTTCATTCCAACACTGAAGAACACAAGAGCGGTTAAAACACCTGGAAATGTTTTTGATCCTATCTAAATATGGTGGATACGTCAAGTGGGGACTTGCTAATGAGACCTAATTTAAGCAACAACCCAACATTGGCAGCGACTTCTGTAGCAAAGTGTACGCTTTCATTTCCTTTAACAAAACCATTTATTAAAACCTGATACCAAAGAAATAACCTGATCTCTAAAGGAAAAAAAAAAAAAAAGTCAAAGACAAGCAAAAATGATGTGGTTGGATTTCATTCAATTTCATACAAATATAGTCATAAGAAATGATACAAACACTAACCCCAACCTTAACCTTTGTAACGTTTCATATAAATTCAGTCAAATTTCTAAATGTGAGACCATCTTGGGGAATATCTGCTCATTTACCTCAAGCAGCACCTAATATGGACGTCTGATTGAGCTGATTAGATAACTTAGCTAGCTAGCAATGACCTCCCGTGTAAACTTTAAGTTAACAGTAAGGTGCTAGTACTGAAGATGAGTTTGAAGATTGTCTTATACTCTTTCACACTTGCCCATTTTTGTGTCTTTGCATGTTTGTTCTAAGGGTGCTTTCACACTAGGTGTTTTTTTCTCAACTGTAAGTGCAAGTTTGACATGTAACGCTATATTTAGCAACTGTAAGTCAGATGGAATGTGGTGTCTTTTGTAAAAAATAAATAAATAAATAGATAAAATAGATCCCACTGGATTTTTTTCTGCTCACAGCGGAGCTTTCAAAGTTAAAAAAAAAACAAAAAAAAACTGAGTGACGACAAGAGATTTTGACCTCCTGACCAATCAGGTTGCGAGTTGATAGGCAAACGAGAAAAACAATCATGGAAGTCAAAGTGCTGGAGAAAAAGTCTCAGATGTTACAATATAACTAAAAATAACACTGCGTCTATTTTTGGGACTGGTACATGACGTTACGTGACGTGAGGTTCTTTTATCCATAGCAACATTCAAACCGTGATTCAAACTCCAGGGGCATACGTAACTGCCCCCTCTTCGCTTGATTATTCTGCTTCCAAAGCCACAACGAAGCCAAACTACACCCTCACCACAGTGCTAAACCAATCTTTATTTCATCTCTATTACTCATAATAATAAGCTAGTTAGGATAGTTAGTTAGCTGATACTACTAGCTAGGGCTTGATAGAAGTGTTGTTACAGGTACAGCGTGCAAGTGTGAAAGCACCCTTACAAGGTAACATGACAAGAACATTCTTCCTAGAAATGCAGTTTTGCCCTTCAGCTAGAGTCTGTTTGAGAGAGGAAGAAAAAGAAAGAAGGAAAAAATGTAGAACTCTAATGAACTCATCTGACAGCTGAGATGTCTTCATGTATTCATGTCTTAATCCCTCCTGCCACCAAAGCTAAAGGAAAAAAATCTTTGAAGGAAGATAGATAGATAGATAGATAGATAGATAGATAGATAGATAGATAGATAGATAGATAGATAGATAGATAGATAGATAGATAGAGATACGTTATGAACAGGTGAGGAGTGTCTGTGTGTTTGTGTGTTTGTGTGTTTGTGTATGTGCACGAGTGTGATTAAGATTGGTCTGTGAAAGCACCGGCAAAACCTAACCCACACCCTGACCCTTGTGTACTTCCTGATCGGTTGTTCTCTGCTAAGCTCCACCTCTCAACACACCTACACATGGATGTATACAGTCTAACACACATATCAATCCCTTCTCTCCAAGCCCTCCCCCTTCCCTCCACCCTCGTACCTGTCGGTACACTCTCTTGCTTGGGGCAGATTCCTCTGGCAGGCGTTAGACGCTTTTCTTCCTCCTCTTCCTCGCCTGGTGTGACCTGGATGCCGATCTCCACGGGGCGGGGTCTCCTGGAGAGTTCCACTCGCAGAGCACGTGGTGACGACGACGTTGCGCCACCTTCGGCGGGTTTCTCGTAGCAGGCTCCGGCCCCACGGCACAGCCTCCGCTTGTGCTCGATGAAGGCCAAGATGTCTCCCAGAGGGAAGTTGGTCTGACACTGGCCGCAGGTCAGCAGGTCTCTCTCTCCAGCATTGCCCATTGGACTGGGAGGACACACCCGTGGTGAACGAGGCTCCACCCCCATTTCATGGTTGGCCTCGGCTGTTGGGGGGAAGAAAGGGGACGACATTTAAGGAAAGCTTTTGTGGAAAATGATTTAAGTATATCTCACTCAAAATCTTGCATAAATATGCACACACCTTTTTATACTTGTTTTAAAGCTATATAATTCGAAACAATTTTGTAACATAGCGGGTAAAAAGTGGGTTTTCGCCTGCTGTGTATCTTGTGGGGAAATCAAATTATTCCAATTATCCAAGACACCTACTTCCTTAAGCATTTTCTTATTGTTTATAGATTACACTAAGTCACGCTGTGTCCTAAACATCATCACTGAAGAGCTGGATGTAGTTATAGGCCGATGTAAACTGAAAAGAATTTAGATGAGAAAGATTTTTATGAGTGGTTAGCTATATTATCCTCAAACCGCAAAACGTCAGTCGTTGCCTAGATGACTTAGAATATTTCGACAAGGGGAAAATTGTTTACATTTGATTTTTCATCAAGCCATGCCATTAACATTTTTACTAATAATCTGAAAACATGTTCTTAAATTGAGCTTAACGCTAACTAATACCATGCCCTCAGCTTCAGAGCATAAACATGGCCTCAAGGTGACCGCAGTTCATGATCCTCATAGCGTATGCTTGCTGTAACGCACGAGCAGTGTCTTGCCGTTACAAAATGCCATTCTCTTTCTTCACACCACAAAAAGCAGAACACCTGTGAACTATAAACTGAGATCAGACAAGGTGTCTGTGTGTGTGTTTCTGTGTCTAAGTGTGTGTGTGTGTGACTGTGTGACTGTGTGTGTCACAGCCGTGCAATAGCACGATCCTGCAGTGCTATCTCTATTTCCGGTCTACTTCTCTGCACGCTGGACCGGATGCTGGAGACGTGCACATGCACTGTACAGGTAGAAGCCGAGGAGCGCTTGCTGAAGCCGCAAACAGGGCGCGAGAGCCGCAGGCCGCCTCGCAGGTGCACTTTGGGAAAAGATCGGTTAAGGATACTCGACAAACAACCACCTCCTGTGTGAATATTTGTGCTCTGTCACGCTAGTACTAACTCCTCTGTACCTAACTGAACTCCTTTTATTGCAACCCAGAATATAGCTCTTGTACTGTCTGCCTTCTTTTTAACCAATGTATATTACTTGTTGTATAGCATATAGGTTCAGTTTATAGTCTGAGTAGATTAGAAACGGTTGAGGGAAGTCCTACCGTTGCCGTACATTAAACAGAAATGAGAAGAGGCACACTGTACAAAATTCACATGGTTCATATTTTTCTCTCCATCATTTATCTCATATCGCTTCATACACTAATACTAATAACCCTGTTCACAGGTCTGAGATCTTATACCATGTACGTAATAGCAATCTGATATACTGTGTATATAGAAATACTGTGGTACTCTAAGGAGTAGACGCGCCTCGTGTCTATCAACCCATCCATGTTCTCACATGGCGAACGTTGCTGCGAGATGGCAGCCTGAACGTTAACAGCGAAGCCGTTCTGAAGCCGTGTCGCCGACACACACCTGGCCATCTGTACTCGGCTCTCAGTGTGAGATGAAAGAGGCATCAGCCTGTTTGTTCACACACGGTTGAGTAAGATCGCCGGAGGAGGAACATAAATGTCATGGAGTTGGCAAAGATCCCAACGCCACAGGCATGGCGGACAGGAGCTCGTTCAGTAGCACCCTCGCCCCCGAGAAAGTAAAACGCCCAGCACAGCTACGGGGGCATGGTGCAAAAAATGCAGGTGGGGCTGCAAACCACACACACAATATCGGATTATAAATCAAATATAAAACAAAAAAGAGGTCATAATAATAATAATAATAATAATAATAATAATAATAATAATAATAATAATAATAATAATAATATACTAACATTATGATTATCATTGTTGTTATTATTATTTTTAACTGTGCTAAAATGATATTATTATTATTATTATTATTATTATTATTATTAATGAACTATCTTTATCACAGTTATCAATTATCATAATAAAAGGAGATAATTGAGGACAAAAGGACAAAATTGTTCAATTGTTTTAAAAACCCTCTAAACATATTGCTTTGGTTTTTTTTAAAGTGACTATACTCAACACTATTGCATTTTTTTAAAAAGTGAAACTGTATTCAGTAAAACACTGTAGTCCAAACCTAGCGCTTGTGTTTAGTCGAAGCCTGTTTATGTAACAAAAGTGTCTCAGGCGCAAAAACGACATGAGCATG
Source organism: Cranoglanis bouderius (assembly GCA_023630585.1). Lineage (NCBI taxonomy): Eukaryota > Metazoa > Chordata > Actinopteri > Siluriformes > Cranoglanididae > Cranoglanis > Cranoglanis bouderius. The sequence goes on from CM042547.1 coordinate 15,740,127, forward strand.
ACTAAATAAATGAATAAATAAATAAATAAATAAATAAATAAATAGAAACGGTCTAACCATCGAACCATTAGCAAACCTCGGCAGCTGCATTTACAGAGAATCATGTCACATGTTCCCAGTACGGCTGTGTGAAATCCTGCAGGCCGCTCAAAAAAGCTCAATCGAACACAGTGTTTTAATGCTCTCGAATTACTACATGCTTCCCGAAATGTTTTTGTGCATCACAGTATCATGACTTCATTCGATTATGTTCAGTGTTCAGTGTCGAAAACAAACTCTCTCTCTCTCTCTCTCTCTCTCTCTCTCACACACACACACACACACACACACACACACACACACACACACACACACACACAAAGCAGCAATTTCATACACATTCCTCAGGGAAAAATTGACAGACAATAAAGCGAATGAATTATATCCAGCTTAAGATGAGGGGCTGGAAGTGAATGCGGATTGGGAACGATACTCCTGGGATGACAGGTAGCCACATGGGGGATGTGCACACGATAAATACACTTATCACACATTATTCCTGAAGGCTATAATCAGAGGGAAGGACAAATTCCGAAGAAGTATATTCACACACAGACACACAAAAGAAGGTGGGTGTGTTTGGGGGGTGGGGGAAAAAGGCGGGGGGGGGGGGGGTCACTCTTCACAATTGCACGAAGCTCCTAAAGACTTACAGCACCCCCTATCAGTCACACTATTGACTATTGACCATTCATGAGAAGTCCCACACACACATACACACTCGTAGAATGAGCAGACGCACACACGCAACAATCGATACTGCTAAACCGAGCAAACCCCTACACCATCATGCTGATGGCTAACGTGAGCGTGAATATGAAGTCTGTGTCTTTTGGTTTTTGTGTCGGTTCCTTAGACAGAACTGCTTAAACATATCTACGTACATGTGACAGGCCTGGAGGTAACAGTTCTAGTGTCCATCAGACTCATCAGAAGAAGAAGAAGAAGAAGAAGAAGAAGAAGTCACTCTTTCTGGTCACTCTTTTACAATGCATACAGTCAAAATGTCATGTGTGTGGTCCACAGGCCATGACACGAAATCATATTGAAACAGCGTGCAGGCTGTTGCACTACGTGCACAGTAAAGCGAGCCACAGGACTAGGATGGACATCCCCCTCCTACGCATAAATATAGGCAAGGTTCATGCATTGACTCATTTTTTTTTTACATTTTTTTTTAAAAAGGCCAAATTTCAAAGAAG
>CM042547.1:15743867-15876367 GCA_023630585.1 Cranoglanis bouderius
AAAAATCTCATTATATGAAATAATTCTTTCCTAACATATTGATCAGCAAATCTTACATTTCAAAAAATAATAGCCTAGTGATATGGAAAAGCGTGATATTAAATGGTTAATCAAATATTATACAAACTGCATGCGCTCCGGTGGAACTGTGTAGTCTGTATATAAAAATGTTTGTACATATGTGTGTGTGTGTGTGTGTGTGTGTGTTTGAGACAGACATCGTTTGAGCCTTCCTCAGTTCAGTAGTAACCAACATTTTGATGCAAAGCCCCTTTTTTAAACCTTAAAAACAGCAATTGTGCATGATTTGTTTAATCTGTGCTTCCTTCTCCTGCTTTTTACTCAACATTTTCTCAAGAATAGTTTAGCAGATTATTTTAAAGCCTAATGTTTATGTAGATGCTTATCTCTCTCAATTTATTTATTTTTTTTTAATTAGTACATTTTGTTTGTTTGATTTATTTGGTCAGGGGGTGAACACAAAAAAAAATAAAAAAAATTAAACATGTGCTCTGAATGAGAATTAGCAAACTAACTAAACATTAATAAATACATTGCGACTCAAGAAAATCCCCCAAACTAAGATTATAATCACTGTGGAATATAACGCAGCCCGAAAAATGAAAGTGTAATCTATGCTCTCAGGTAAACACTCTTTAGGCGGCGTTTTGATGAAAGTCATCTCATATACTCTAAGACAAACAAACAAACAAATAATAATTATGGAATTTAGGTTAATATTAGAGATTTTACTGACATTAGGGTTCTTTACGGAACCACTTATGTTCCAACCATGTTTAAAACAAGGTTCCCGGAGACACCTTTAAAGGTGAATCGATCTGAAGAACTTCCAGGAACCTTGTTTTTTTTTTTTTTTTAAGTAGTAAAATAGTAGTGAGCACAAATACCTTTAAAGGACATGAAAAAGAAGTATCTGCTTTAATGGGATGTCTGGAGTTCAGCCAGAGTGAAAGTCCTTTTTTTTTTGTGTGTGTGTGTGTGTGTCAAATATTATGGATCAAAAAATGATATATTTCAGGGACCAGATCAAGGTGTGTACTTAATCTGGACTAATGAGAAGCTCTTTAAAGGGTCAGTGTGTAAGTCAGATAAAGCTGGTCTAATAGCTAGTCCATGTCCATGGAGGTTTCCTGTCCAGCGCTGCTCTGTATTTTAAACTTGAGTTATAAAATATTTATCATTTAATCAAATAAAGAATGGTGCCTCTGAGTTGGTGTTGTCACGTGTCCTTGTGTGTGTGTGTGTGTGTGTGTGTGTGTGTGTAGGGTTATAGGCGACGCGTGCGTGTGTGCAAGATTGTTATTGACAGGCGGGTTATTATGCGATGTGGAATCATTAGGCCTATTGATTAGGATCACGCACGTGTGTGTGTGTGTGTGTGTGTGTGAGAGAGAGAGTGTGCGCGCGCGCGCACGTGTGTGTGTGCGTGTGTGTGTGTGTGTGTGTGTGTGGTGGGTGTGAGAGTGGGACTACTCACGCTGCACGGTCTCCCTCTGGCTCACGGACAGGTGCTGCGGGTTGCCCTGCTTGCGGCGGGACATCGCCCGGCATCTCACACACACTCAGCACAGAGGAATAAAAACAGTCCGTGAGAGACACGCAGTCCTCTTTTTCCTCTTCCCTCTGAGCAAACTTTTTGTTCGTCTCTTCTGTCCGGAGTCCGTAGCTTTCAGGTGATTGTTCAGGACGGGAGAGCGCTCCGGTGTGCACGGGGTAAAATAGAAGACGACAAGCAGGACAAAATAATAATAATAATAATAATTAATAACGCACCTTCTGCGCGACTAACACTCACCTCACCGAGCGCGAGCTAAAACTAAGCACCTAATTTCTCCTCTAATACCGAATGTAGCTCCTCTGCTCGCAGTGCGCGCGACACTAGGCGACTTCCCCAACCTAGAAGTTGCCTGTAAATATTCGCTCCCCTGCTCAGAGTGTGTTGTTGCTGCTGCTGTTGGTTTTGTTTTGTTTTTTTTGTTGTTGTTGTTGTTGTTTTATTTACGCTCAGAGTTGCACGCTCGTGTCAAAAAAGGCATCTCACGCGCAAATCCCAATTCCTCCCAAAGTGGTTTTGACAGGTGACTGAAAGCTCGCGCTCCATCCTGCCCAGCGTTAGCGCGCGGCAACGGCAACTCACGGCGCACGAGACGGAGCCGCCTCTCAAAAAGCGACCCACAGGCCGAGTCATTAATTACGTCTCGCGTTTTACGTCGGGGTTCTTCGCGAGGGAGGGAGTGAGGGAGGGAGCGAAGGAGGACAGGACCCACCCTGCGCGCGCCTGTACATGTGTGTGTGTGTGTGTGTGTGTGTGGTCAGGGGTTGCCTCAGACTGAAAGAGTAAAGACTGGAATTTAAGTTCAAGTACAGACGTGACGTTGGGCGCGCGCGGAGACCTAAACAACAGCACGCGCTGGGGGGCGACTAGCGGCGGCTGTGCAGCGCGAGAGGGTTGAAGCAGAGCGCGTGCAGGAAAGCAGCTCTTGTAGCGTTGCATTAACTCGTTGAAATTGGACAAAAAACACGCCGAGTGTAAACACCGGAAGTATTTATGCAACATTCAAAATGTGTGCAGTAATAATAACGGCACAAAAATGCACATAGGTCAGTCTGTTACTCTTTTCTTTTAAAAGAAATGCAATAATTTGCATTTCCTCCATTCAGACTAACTTTTGTGCTTTGATGAACATTTTATTCGTTTGTCCCTTTTTATTAACATTATTGTCTCTATTTCTAAAAAAAAATATGAATACTTTAATAAACACTTTATCTTTCTGTCTGTGGTTATATACACACTTAACTCTTTAATAAACACTTTATCTCTGTCTGTGGTTATATACACACTTAACTCTTTAATAAACACTTTATCTCTGTCTGTGGTTATATACACGCTTAACTCTTTAATAAACACTATCTGTGGTTATATACATGCTTAACACTTTAATCAACACTTTATTTCTCTGTCTGTGGTTATATACACGCTTAACACTTTAATAAACACTTTATCTCTCTGTCTGTGGTTATATACACGCTTAACACTTTAATAAACACTTTATCTCTCTGTTTGTGGTTATATACACGCTTAACACTTTAATAAACACTTTATCTCTCTGTTTGTGGTTATATACACGCTTAACACTTTAATAAACACTTTATCTCTCTGTGGTTATATACACGCTTAACACTTTAATAAACACTTTATCTCTCTGTCTGTGGTTATATACACGCTTAACTCCTTAATAAACACTTTATCTCTGTCTGTGGTTATATACATGCTTAACTCTTTAATAAACACTTTATCTCTCTGTCTGTGGTTATATACACGCTTAACTCTTTAATAAACACTATCTGTGGTTATATACACACTTAACACTTTAATCAACACTTTATTTCTCTGTCTGTGGTTATATACACGCTTAACACTTTAATAAACACTTTATCTCTCTGTCTGTGGTTATATACACGCTTAACACTTTAATAAACACTTTATCTCTCTGTTTGTGGTTATATACACGCTTAACACTTTAATAATCACTTTATCTCTCTGTGGTTATATATGCACTTAACACTTTAATAATCACTTTATCTCTCTGTGGTTATATATGCGCTTAACACTTTAATAAACACTTTATCTCTGTCTGTGGTTATATACACTCAGCACTTTAAAAAGCACTTTATTCCTCTGATCGTCTTTATTAGCACTCTGAATATATTAATAAACACTTTATTCTTGTCCTTTTATTAACATTATGAACACTTTAATAAACACTTTATTCTCTTGGGGGTCTTTTTTTGTGAGCAAAAACAGTGGCTGAGTCATTCTTCTATGACATAGTGTGTGTTTCCTGTTACCTGATGTACTGTCATACCTGAATCCAGCCTTCACTCAAAAAATCTGGTGATTAGTATGTTTTCATTGATTCTGGGTTGATAAACAAATGTCTTTATTTAGTCACATTTCCTGAATATCATCTGTGACATTTCCCATCAAATTCCCATGAAACAACAGATTTATCAGATGGAAATATTTAGTTACATAATTTTTACCTCTTCAAATCCCCAAAAAAATACTTAGCACATTTACTATTTGTAGCCTGCTTGTTGCCTTATAGATCCATGGTTCTGTCCTGAGCTCCGTTTACTGTCTGTATGGAGTTTCACATGTTCTCCCCATGTCTGTATAGGTTTCCTCCGGGTTCTCTAGTTTCCTCCCACCTCCCAGAAACATGCACAGGTGGACTAGCTTCTCAAAATTGCCTCATGTGTGAATGAGTGTGTGTATGGATCTCTGCAATGGACTGATGTCCCATCCTACCTTGTGCTCAGTATTCCTTGGATAGACTCTGGTTCCTGGATAAAGTACTTACTGAAGAAGGAATGAATGAACGTTGATGCACATTAATGAAAGTTGTTAGTGTATATACAGTAAGGTTAAATATGACAAAACATATATTTCAGTATTTTATTTTATTATCATGCAGTTTATACCTGCCAGTATGAGATAATACTGAACGTCTGGAATTTGTGGACATTTATGGACAGCTGCGCCCTCTGGTGGATTGTTTTTTTTATACTCACAGAATATTTTACTGAAAGACACGCAGACAGACAGACAGGTGTACTTTATTCATCCCCGAGAGGAAATTTGAGAATGCAGATAATAATAATAATAATAATAATAATAATAATAATAATAATAATAATAATAATAATGAAGTACCAACCGATAACAGTGCACTAACAATGTTTTTAACATTACTTTTTTTTTTCTGCAGAAGTGGCATGATGCAGAAATTATGCAGAAAAAGACTATTATTCTTTCATGTTTCACTCAGATTTTGTATAATCATGATGTCTCACCCTCCAGTTGCCATTCGTTTTTTTCCTTTTCTTCTTTCATTGCGAGCTGCAGAGAATGTGCAGGCACTTATTCTGATTAGCATTAAACATAATTTTAAAAGTGTTTAGTGAAATCATGAGCTAAGATATCTGTGGTCGTACTAATAATTTTAAAGGATTATTCTGGTAAACCTTTCTACGTCCCCCTCCAGAAAACTTCTTGATTCTTCACGTTACACGAAGACTTGGTTTTTGTTAGGATATTTCAACTCACAAACACAAAAATATTTCAGTGCTGTCAGAAGTGGGATTCGAACCCACGCCTCCAGGGGAGACTGCGACCTGAACGCAGCGCCTTAGACCGCTCGGCCATCCTGACTACTTTTACCTCTGAGTATATATGTATATATCATATCACCATTTCTCACACTGTCCCTATATTTTAATTTGATTGTTAAATTATGTTATTATATATATATAATAAACGAAATGGGTCAAAGGGGCTTAGTAGTGAGGAACTATACATATTACCCAGAATGCACTGCAAGGTTACCTTCTAACAGGGTTGCCAGATAGTTTTCCTTCTTCTGAGCGTCTTCTTCTTCTTCTTCTTCTTCTTCTTCTTCTTCTTCTTATTATTATTATTATTATTATTATTATTATTATTATTATTATTATTATTATTATTATTATTATTATTATTATTATTATTATTATTATTATTATTATTATTCAGCTAGATAATCAGCGTTTCCCACGTTGGAGATCTGGATAATTACCAACAGAGGGCGCACACTCCACATAAGGAGGCGTGGGTTCAACTCACACCAGTTGATTTTTTAAAATTCTTTCTTAGATATTTTTGGTGTATTTTCGTTTGTTTGTTTGAATAATATACGCTGCAAAATTGCAATGCAGGAGCAGCTTCCATTTCGTGTATTTAGTCAGTATCTAATGATATACATCACAAATACAGCGTGTATGGTCTCATACACATTTTTGATTCACGTTTTTTGAAAAAGAAATACATAACAATACAACAGCGGTTTATAAATGACCGGCCCCAGATAGCAAATGATATCTGGCCCACATACCGTATGGAATGACGGCAATGACTCAACCTGAGTGTGGCTGGCTTCTGGGCCAGATGTGGCTTGTTGTGTGAGGGCCAGATACGGCCCATATGACCTTTGCCATTGCCAGAACTGAGCCATATGTACCATAGTTAGCCCAGATGAGGCCCAGAAATATATGCTATCTGGGGCAGGTTTAATTTATTACTGTTTATTAGCGAGAAAAGGTCAAGAGCACCACATATCAAAGTGTATAAAATACTGAAGCATAAGAAATACTGATGTGTATGAAATACTCTGGTGTATAAAATACTGAAGTGTATACTAAAGTGTATAAATTGTGAAGTGTACGAAATACTAAAAGTTCTGTAAGTATACAAAAAAGTACTGAAGTGTACAAAGTACTGAAGTGTTGAAGTGTATGAAATACTGAAGTTCACAAAATAATGAAGTGTACAAAATACTGAAGTTCAGAATTAAAGTAACTTCAAGTGCAGGTAAGTGTGATCTGCAAGCATGTAGCAGATCTGCAAACACATTATCTAATCTATCTATCCAATCACAACATCACCAGCTAGTAAGTCAAACGGCAACAGACTGAAAAACTGACATTATTATGCAATACAGCTGAATTTTTATTAAAATTTTTTTTTGAAAGTCAGCAGACATTTTTCAAGATGGTGAAGCTTTTTATCACGAGGAACAATCTCAATATTTTTAATATATTAAGGTAGTGATTGTGCACTCTTGTGAAAAGTAATGCAGGAGATTAGCAGTTTCTGAAATACTCAAAACAAACCATCTGTCACCAGCCACCACGCTGTGTCAGAGTCACAGAGATCACACTTTTTTCCCCATTCCGACGTTTGATGTGAACATTAACTGAAGCTTTTAATCTGTGCCTACATAATTTTATAGTAAGGACGTAATGTGACATGATGCATCTCAATGCAAAAAAATGTGACGATGTGCATCACGGAAATGTGTGATTAACATTATGGAAATCAGCATTATATTAATTATGAATGTAATGCAGTTGCACTGTTTGAACACCAAAGGTCCCAATCCGTGCAACCCATATAGTTAGAATATATAGAGTGCATGCTGGTCACGTGGTCGTGTTCCTTTCGTGGAGAACCTGTGAGATCTGATCTTCTGAAGTGACCGATAGCCCAATAGCTCCGGAGTCCAATGACCAACACACATGATACGGTATACAGTTTCACAACCACATTATAACAGTTAAAAAGAAATCTTCACAGTCACTCCAAGATTTAGCGGTTTTGTGATCACAGAAATTAACGCAAAATCAAGGAAACGCAATATTCACAGGAGCTTGCAATTTTTCTAAATTACCACAGATTTTCCGCAGATTTCGGCCAAGACGTGTCATGTGACATCATCACAACGTGCATTCAACCAAAGTCCCCTTCAATTGTGTGTCGACAGGAGTACAGCTAGTCTCATTTCCCAACAAACATCACTGCGAAAGATCGTGCAAAAACAATTTCATACATTTGCAATTTCGCCAATTCAGCTAGTTTTCCGCAAAAAGCACAAAAATCTCAGAAAATTGCATCGCAAGTTTTGAAAAAAATAACAAACCCAGCAAACAATCACAAAAAACTCTGAAATCCTGCATGGGCTGTCTTCAGTAGCTTTAAAAAAACACCAAAGGCCATGGAAATTGGGCATTTTAGCCAACTTTGGAGCTCTATTTCTTTTATCTAGCTCATCATGTTTCAGTCAAGCATTTTCAAAGTCCCCAGATCAGACACTTTATTTACTCAATCAAAACTTTTGGTAGAATTTATAAATATATTTATTACTTTTTAAGATATGGTGAACCAGGGGCGTAACCTGGCCTGGGCAATCGAGGCTTCAGCCCCGAAAATTTTTTCTTTAGTCCCAAATAATTGTCCACTTACAGCGATTTGTCACTACATAACTGAATGTCAGTAAAAAATATATATATATATAAATTTTTTTTAAAAATTTTAAAAAGAGGCAGTGTTGTAATTTCATATTTTCTGTGAATGGAGGCAAGACCAATCAGACAGGGCTTACAGGGAAATGCGTGGAAATACTCGTTTCTTATTGGTTGACAGGTCTCAATTCTGCCAAATGCTAGCTCACACAGTCAGTTAGTGCAAGGCAAGGTAAAAAATGGATATATATACGCCAGAAATTACCACTAAAAGGGTTAAAACTGAAACACTAACATCCTCTCATGCTGAGCAGGAAAACAAGGTTTGTAAATGTCTATATGAGTTCCAGTTAACATGAACATGATATGAGCAGAGCATAAGTACAGCTAATGTACTTTGCGTCACATTGTGGCCGCTAAACCCATACAGTGATAGCTTAGTTGTGCCTCCACTTGGCTACCACCAAACTAGCCTAGTCTCGTGTTAGATAGACAAAACATTTTATATTTTATCAGTCTGGTAGTCTGGCCAATTTTCACATTTTTAAAGCAATTAGACCTCAGATGCAAGAAAAATGAAGTCTATTTAGAAGCACATTTTAAAAAGTCAGCCCCAGATGATTAACAGTCAAGCCGCTGTGGTGAACCTGTAGTGCATTTTGTTTACAAAAAGTAAATATCTGTTCCTAGCCATTTTTAATTTTAGTTTTATACAGGCAAATGGACATTATTTATGATTTCAGTCAAAATTGTTCTTCATTCAAATTTTGTCCAAAGTGATCCAAGAATTGTGAATGGAACTGAAATGTGACCGGAGTGTACAGTTACACACTTATTTCATACACTCACGATCTCAGTGCTGGTGGTCTGACTTCTGTGGGATTTTCTTAGCTCAGAATCTTTTGGTCACAAAGTGAAAAACATTTCAGCTCTGTCAGAAGTGGGATTCGAACCCACGCCTCCAGGGGAGACTGCGACCTGAACGCAGCGCCTTAGACCGCTCGGCCATCCTGACTGCGCTAACATTTGAACAACAACAAAGGCTTGGTTGATCTATATCCACCTGTTTGGTAAAACCACTAGTTTGATGAGACTTGTGAAAAACTACAAGCATTACCCAGAAGGCAATACAAGCGCCCCTTTTAACAGGGTTGCCAGGTCCTCGACTCTTAAGTTCGAAGGTCGATTTGTTTTTAATTCCAAGGATTTCAAGTTGGAACTTTGCATGACTATATATTATATATATTAACTCAAATAAGCAAAATGATTTAAAAAAATGCAAACAGTAAATACAAAGGCTATTTCTAAGGTGTGTTAACAGGTGTATCGTTAGAAAATACAGCATTTGTACTAATACGAGAAAAAAAAGGAAAACTGTAGGCCTATGTTTGTAATACTGCAACGTTACAACTTCTTCTTTTCCTTTCGGCTGTTCCCTTCAGGGGTCGCCACAGCGAATCATCTGCCTCCATCTAGCCCTATCCCCTGCATCCTCTTCTCTCAGACCGACTACCTTCATGTTCTCCTTCACTACATCCATAAATCTCCTCTTTGGTCTTCCTCTCGGCCTCCTGCCTGGCAGCTCTAACCTCAGCATCCTTTTACCGATATATTCACTCTCCCTCCTCTGAACATGTCCAAACCATCTCAACCTGGCCTCTCTAACTTTGTCTCCAAACCATCTCAACCTGGCCTCTCTAACTTTGTCTCCAAAACATCTCACATGTGCTGTCCCCCTGATGTACTCATTCCTGATCCTATCCATCCTCGTCACTCCCAAAGAGAACCTCAACATCTTCAGCTCTGCTACCTCTAACTCTTCCTCCTGTCTTTTCCTCAGTGCAACTGTCTCCAAACCATACAACATCGCTGGTCTCACTACTGTCCTGTACACCTTTCCTTTCTTGCTGGTACTCTTTAATCACACAACAGACCTGACACTTTTCTCCACCCATTCCAACCTGCCTGCACACGCTTCTTCATCTCTTTTCCACACTCCCCATTGCTCTGGACTGTTGACCCTAAGTACTTAAAATCCTGCACCTTCTTTATCTCTTCTCCCTGTAACCTCACTGTTCCACTTGGATCCCTCTCATTCACACCCATGTATTCTGTCTTGCTGCGACTAACCTTCATTCCTCTTCTCTCCAGAGCAAACCTCCACCTCTCTAGAGTTTCCTCCACCTGCTCCCTGCTCTCACTACAGATCACAATGTCATCCGCAAACATCATAGTCCATGGAGATTCCTGTCTGACCTCATCTGTCAGCCTGTCCATCACCACCGCAAACAAGAAGGGGCTCAGAGCCGATCCGTGATGCAGTCCCACCTTCACCGTGAACTCCTCTGTCACACCTACCGCACACCTTACCACTGTCCTACTGCTCTCATACATATCCTGCACCACTCTAACATACTTCTCTGCCACTCCAGACCTCCTCATACAATACCACAGCTCCTCTCTTGGCACCCTGTCATACGCTTTCTCTAAATCTACAAAGACACAATGCAGCTCTTTCTGACCCTCTATGTACTTCTCCATCAACATTCTCAAAGCAAATATTGCATCTGTAGTGCTCTTTCTCGGCATGAAACCATACTGCTGCTCACAAATGCTCACTTCTCCCCTTAGCCTTGCTTCCACTACTCTTTCCCACAACTTCATTGTATGGCTCATCAGCTTAATACCTCTGTAGTTTCCACAACTCTGCACATCTCCCTTGTTCTTAAACTGCAACGTTACAACGCAGTGTACTATGTTACTCTGTAATTATTGTAGTGTACAAAATACTGAAGTGTACAAAATACAGAAATGTATGGAATACTGAAATGTACAGAATACTGATGTTTACAAAATACTGATGTAAAAAAATACTGAAGCGTACAGAATACTGAAATGTACAGCATGCTGAAGTGTACGAAATAATGAAGTGTGTAAAATACCAAAATGTGCAGAATACTGATGTTTACGACATACTGAAGCATACAGAAAACTGAAGTGCACGAAATACTGAAATGTACAGAATACAGATGTGTACAGAATACTGAAATGTACAAAATACTGAAATGTATGGAATACTGAAGTGTACAGAATACTGATGTTTACAAAATACTGACGTAAAAAACAAACAAAACAAAAAAACACTGAAGCGTACAGAATACTGAAGTGTACGAAATACTGAAGTGTGTAAAATACCAAAATGTGCAGAATACTGAAGTATCTGAAGCAGTGAAGTGTAGGCCATGGAATACTGAAGTGTACAAATAACTGGATACTCTGGCATCATACAGGGCCTCCAACCTTTTGTGCATATCCTCTTAATACGCCAAAGTAGGTTGCTATATAGAAAGTGAATATACTGTAACTTACAGTATTAACTTTTCATTTTTCTTGCAAGAGTTTAATTTGGCGTTTTCGGATTAAAAAGACAAAAGAAAAACAAAAACCCGTGACACCGCGAATGCAGGCTGATGTCACGTTCAATTATAATTGAATGGAACATCCGGGTCTTTCCTCGATCGCGTAGCCACGCGCTATAGCCTGCCGATGACGTCACGGGCGCAGGAATGGCGGCGTTGTCTGTCTGTGTGAGGGAGGGAGCCTGAAGAGCCTGAAAACTTTACTCCACAGCAGCACACACTGTGCGGATTTAACACACCGCATCGTTTCAGTCGCCGAGGACACGAGGACACGAGGACACGAGAACGGAGTTAAAAGGCAGAGAGAGCTCTCCCGAGGCTTAGAGTTGAAGGACGGTTACGGATATAAGCTCGCGGGGCTAGCTAACTTATTCCTTGTAACTTTACCTGCGTTAGCAAGGAAGCTAACGTTAGAGTTTTGGCACTGAGCGGTAGCAGCTGTACTAGTGAGACGTTTTACTTTATTTTTTTGTCATTTCAGACATCACACTCGGTGGGGAAGGGATAGCTAAGGGACGCACGCGAGCCTTGGCTAGCTGGTTTATTTTCGCTGGTTGACACTAGCAGTCTGGGGTATATTGCTGCCTAGCCAGCTAAGCGTTAGCAGTGTCGCTAATAACTTAGCCTATATGCCACAATGGAGAGTTTAACGCTGAGCGACGTCGAGCAGAAATACTACTCGGATTTGTTTGTGTACTGCGACGTGGACAACACGAAGAAAGTGGCCTCCAACGGCAAGGTGCTGGAGCTGTTCCGGGCGGCCCAGCTCTCCAACGACGTGGTGCTGCAGGTAACTCAGCTATAGCGGTGCATCAGCTACGCAGCTGCGCCTCAATACACCCTGTGTGTGTGTGTGTTAACAGTGCAGTAATGTCTGCAGCTCCAAACAGATATTTTCAGCTCTATTTGTGCAGGTGCATGCCCACTAATTAGCTAGAGTTTGTGGTAAAAGAAAATAAAACCCAACACGGGGTTAAATGCCTCATTGATTGATTGATAGATAGATAGAGGGAGGGCGTGTTCCCTTGCAAAGTTAGTTAACCTAGCTGGTGTGTGCCATTACTTTCTAACACGACCTGTTAATAGAAAGGGCGATATGGCAATGATATCATATCGCGATAGTTAAACAAAACCTCCTGATGCACAGTATGTGTGACGATATTTGGTTTCGCAACAGAACCGTGAAGCCGTATTGTATTATATACGAGGAACGAACCTCAATACATTCACTATCATCATCTGTAGGAGTTGAATTGTGGAAGTATGATGTTGATGCATACACAACAATGTTTTGTCCAGTTCTACGTGAAAAGTATGCGGTTACTGTTGAGGTAGATGTTTCCAGCCTTCTGGGGTATATCATCATATATAGTTCTGTGATGTTCCTCCGTATGGCTACTTTTATTTATACAATACAAGGTGTTCGAAAAAGTGAGGAACGTTGTGAGAATACCAAAGAGCATTATCTTATCTATATTACCTATATTAAAAAAGAAATAAATACACAATCGTGTGTGTGTATGTGTGTGTGTATATATATATATATATATATATATATATATATATATATATATATATATATATATATATATATATATATATATATATCACACACACATATATATATTAAAAAAATCATACAGCATAATTTGCATTGTTTGTTTTGCGTGCAGTCTCAGAACTGAACATGTTTTTGCATACCCACTCATAAAAACATACGAGGACGGATCAGGTCGGATGCATTTTCTTTTCATTTCCGTTGACTCTATTTATGTCATATGTGTAAAATTGACTGACCCAGCACAGAGTCATCAGATGCCTGGAGAAACCATCCTGGGGATATTTTATATTATTCTGTATACTATACGCTGTACTATAAATGATTAATTTATATGTGGTGTCAAATCAGAACAGAAGGCACGGGACCACTGGACAGCTAGTAATAAAATAATAAGTCACATCTAAGACTCTTAAAGCTTCTACAGTTGTCCATGCTCTATCAGAAACTATACATAAGAAAGCTTGAAGGACCTTTTTGCTGAGAGTTTAACAAACCGAATATAAGCCTTAAAGCATGTCTCCATTGTGTCTCTGAAATGTTTTTGGTTAGGAGAACGTCAGAATTGGATCACTATCGACTCAGAGCTCTTACGTGATGACCTGAAAAGCCGACATCGATGCATCTCTTAGTTAAATACAGAAAATTAAATATGAAGCCCCTGTTGATTTGTTTGTAATAGTAAGTTATAAAAAGATGATTTGACGTGTTTTGCCATCAACAGCATGTCATTATTTTGCTCAATTCTGTTGATTAAAACAAACTAATGATATTTCTAACTGTCATGAACACATCACATATCACACTAGAATAACTAGTGTAGATTTTATAAACTGTGTGAACCAGTAAAGTCAGTCAGGTAATGTCAGTTTGGTAATTTTCCTATTTGTCATTTCTAGCTAGCATCATGTTCTTCACGAGGGTGCTTGGAAGTCTACACACACACACACACACACACACACACACAATGTACGTCTCAGTTTTTCTCTACAGGAAGACAAAATGATTTCTCTCTTCACTAGGGCTGGGCCATATGGAGAAAAGCATTTGCTTTTCATTTCAGTTCTTAAAGTGCTTTGTATCGTCGTAGCTGTTTGCACATTTCCTGCCAAACTGCTAAATGTAAACGCCTGTTAATATCTCGACTTGCTGTTTTTGATATAACACTCGCTTAGTGTTGATACAGTATTTGTGCCACTGACTTTTCAGAAGTCAAATCAAGGCCACAAACACTGTGGCCTGACTTGCATAGTTGCAAAACAATTGAAGCCAAAAACCCATTTTGTGATGAGTCATCAGATGAGGAGTTTCGCACCCTCATCATTTCAGCGTCGAGGAGCCAGTGCGCTGAACGAGGGGGGACGCTTGCCAGAGTTGTATACAAACCTGTATGCAGAGGGGCGTGTCTGTCTGTGGTGCAGACATTTTCTCTTTCTCACCAGGCCTTATGCTTTTGATCTTGATGATCAGAGATGGGCAGAGTTACGTGTACACTCACAAAACTGGCTTTAAAAAAAACTGACAGGAAAAAAACAACAGCGATATTTTACTAACCTTACAGGTGTGCTTAGACATGGTCAATACTTTGTTAATAGTTGAAGTATTGCAGCAGAATCTCTGACCTCTTCTTACTATTTCAGATTACTGAACTGTGTGGTGCGACTCGTCTTGGCCACTTCGGTAGGAGCCAGTTCTACATCGCGTTGAAACTTATTGCAATCGCCCAGTCTGGACTGCCACTTCGCGTCGAGAGCCTGAACAGCGGTAAGCAAAAGCAGACCTGTACTAAACGTCATGTATGTGGGAGGGGAAAAAAACAATAAATGCATCGATCTTTGTGGATGACGGGAGTTTTATTCTGCACACGTTAAAGCTGCAGTTCAATGTCTTTCTGTAGCCAAAATCCTAAAGTCTGTGTGATCTCTGGTGTTCTCAGTCGCCAGCCTGAAAGCTCCTGTATTAGAGATCAGGAAATGACTGGTTTCATAGATGAAGAATGAATAAAAAGCGGATAGCGATTTTTGTAGGCCTGAAGATACTGTAAGAGAATAGAAAATGAGTCAACAGGAAATTGCAGTAAAAAGGGGCCATAAAGTAGAGATACAGTTTGAAAGAACATTTTGTTCTCCAGCATCAAGGTTGTTGCTGGTATTGGAATGTAGCTTTTTTATTTAAAGGTATTATTTGTTGTATAAAAAAGACCTTTAATAATCTTAAAGATACCGTTTTCATTAATTAAAATGTTGCCATGCGTTGAATGTGGATTTTTAATTATAGGCTCGGGTTGACAATTTTCTGGCTCAGAGCTTAGTTCTTTAGAACTTCTTAGAACTTTTTCTTTCAGTGTTCCTGAGTGTCTTTCAAAAATCCTCAGTGATGTGACTGACCTACTCTACTATTTGTACTTGGAGATCAAGTATGTGTTAAGCATGTTAATTTTGTTTTTTTTAAAGCAATTGAAATTTTATTATTTATATATTATATTGTTTATTTGTTTGTTTTAATCATAAGAAGTGTTAATTTGTCACACACTAAACTCAGGGTTGAGGCAACCGTCCCAGGTTTACAAGTAGGAATGGTTTGCGGGTTTTAGCCGAATGCAGTATATGGCTACACAGTCATCCCCTCTTCATTCGTATACTCCTTCATTTCTTTTTGTCTATATTTATACATTTAACTGGTTAACTAGCGTAGCTCGCCATACATATTTTTTGGTAGCTCCCCCGTTTTAACTTGGTCAGTTATGTTTCATGGTGACTGAAACATGGGACTGGAGAGCACATTTAAGCTTTCACTTGGGCAAATGAATGTATGATGACTGAAAAGCCTGAATTGCCTTTTTGTTAAGAAGTGCGATGAAAGTCATTTTATTAATAAATTGTCTGATTTGTGGTGCGGTGGGGGTTAAGAATCATGGCTCAAAGCCCCACACTAATGTGTACTTCCACCCACACAGACCAAATGCTCACACCTGATGCCCACTGTTTTAGTTCAGCGAATGACATATTCGCTGAAATCCTTCAAAACAAAAGTCATATCCGAAGAGCTTTTATCTGTAGCATATGTCTGAATCCTGTTTGCATGAAAGACTCATAGTCGTAAATTTGGTAAAGCACCAACACTTGGCTCATCACTTTATAAGTTTATAAACATCAGTTTATCACTAGATGTTTTTTTTAATTTTATTTTTTATTCGTCACTAAGGAGATGTCTCTGTTTGGCTTTGCAGTCAAAGACTTGCCACTCCCTCGCTTTGTGGTGGGTAAGAACGAACAGGAGGCCAGACATGCGGCCGTGTACCCGGACACAGAGAACCAGGGGCCGTACTCCAGTGTGATCCCCAGACCCCCGGGCCGAGTCCCGACCAAAAAAGTGTCCACGCACGAAGTGATCCAGCCCTGTGCGCCCCCTGTCGACCCCTGTCCCCAGGTCAGTGTACTGCTCTCATCCACTCACACCATAACTGCTTTTATAATTCCAGCTCTGGTTTATGGATCAGTGTAGGGAAACTGTTTAAAGCCAGACATACAGCAGATATAGAAAAGAATCACCACCCTGTAAAATAATCACATTTTGTTGCTTTTCAGCCTGAAGATGGCTGAAAGACGGACACAGTTTTTGTTTTATCCAGCTGTATTTACTCAGTGCAACTTATAACATCCAAGTGAAAGATATAACACCAACATGTCAGGAAAAAAAAATTTAAAAACGGAATCACTGAGTTGGAAAAAGGATCACCCCCCATTTTGTTGAACCACCTTTTGCTTTAATTACAGCCTTTAGTCCGTTGGGATATGTCTCTGCTAACTTTGCACATCTAGACTTTGCAATATTTGCCCACTCTTCTTTGCAGAACTGCTCAAGTTCAGTTAAATTTGATGGTGACTGTTTGTGGACTGCAGTCTTCAAGTCGTTCCACAGATTTACAATGGGGTTTAAGTCTGGGCCCTGACTAGGCCATGCAAGGACATTCAACTTTTTCTCCTTCAACCACTGTGTGGTCAGTTTTGCGGTGTGCTTTGGGTCATTGTCATATTGGAAGGTAAACCTTCATCACATTGACAACTTTCTGGCAGAAGGCAGCAGATTTTCCTCAAGAATTTGACGATATTTTGCCCCATCCATTTTCCTTCTATCCTGAAAAGTGCTCCAGTCCCTGCTGCAGAGAAACACCCCATAACAGGATATTACCACCTCCATGCTTTACTGTAGGAATGGTGTTATTTGGATGGTGAGTTGTATTGGATTTCTCCCAGACATATCGTTTGGTGTTGAGGCCAAATAATTCAGTTTTAGTCTCATCTGACCATAACACCTAGGGATGATGAGTTCCCTTTTGCGTCTGGTTCCTCTGAAGATTTGTTCCTTGTATCGTCTCAGGGTTTTTTTCTTGCCTCTGTCATCTCTGGCTTGTTCGTTAAGAATTTAAATCTATGTCCAGATTTCTGTAAAGCTGTGTCGTGTCAACGTCTGTTGGTAAACGTGCTACACAAATAAAAATTTCCTCTTACTCCAAAGGTAGTCAATCAGACAAAACATCTTGATCTCAAACAGGCGAGCTTATGTGGTTTCTGATACTGTGTCTCACAGTTACTTATAAAAAGAGACAAAAGAAGGACTTGTTCATAGCAGCCATCTTGAATCTTAGCACATAATTTTGTGTTTATCAGCTCAGGTCTGATTTAGGTAGGTATAGCTAAATGCTATAAATGTAAATGGGTGTGGCTAATAATACAACAATAAAATAGTAGGCTCATAATGTAAAGTAGTTACAGTTTGATTTGTGTATTATTTTATTACTACAGACTGCAAAAGCATGAAACTGTTCATGCCCAAACAGTACATAATGCAAGTCTCTATGTGCTTGGTTGATCGACTGCATGTCTAGTATGGGGAAGATTGTGTAGATTTTTATTTAATGTTAACCTTTTCTTTAATGTTCCATTTCTTCTGACTCCAGCCAGACACCACGTCTCCCGTAGTGTCCCCTCACCAGTCTCCGCCCACCTCACCTCCCGCGTGGAGGAAGCACAAGCGACAAACCAGCGGCGGCACCGTGGACCGTCAGGCTGCGGTTGCTGGAGCCGTGTGGCCAGCATTCAGAGAAGCACAATCTGGTACATTATTAATTTTCATGAACAAATTAAATCCGCAGCTTAATAGAATCATTTAAAAATAATTTAATGCACTTTCTCTCTAATTTACGTTATCATTTGACTCACCCTCAAGGAAACGGCTAATCATGTGACCTGTTTTTCAAAAAGGGGAATACAGGTGCATCTCAATAAATTAGAATGTCGTGGAAAAGTTCATTTATTTCAGTAATTCAACTCAAATTGTGAAACTCGTGTATTAAATAAATTCAATGCACACAGACTGAAGTAGTTTAAGTCTTTGGTTCTTTTAATTGTGATGATTTTGGCTCACATTTAACAAAAACCCATCAATTCACTATCTCAACAAATTAGAATACTTCATAAGACCAATAAAAAAAACATTTTTAGTGAATTGTTGGCCTTCTGGAAAGTATGTTCATTTACTGTACATGTACTCAATACTTGGTAGGGGCTCCTTTTGCTTTAATTGCTGCCTCAATTCGGCGTGGCATGGAGGTGATCAGTTTGTGACACTGCTGAGGTGGTATGGAAGCCCAGGTTTCTTTGACAGTGGCCTTCAGCTCATCTGCATTTTTTGGTCTCTTGTTTCTCATTTTCCTCTTGACAATACCCCATAGATTCTCTATGGGGTTCAGGTCTGGTGAGTTTGCTGGCCAGTCAAGCACACGAACACCATGGTCATTTAACCAACTTTTGGTGCTTTTGGCAGAGTGAGCAGGTGCCAAATCCTGCTGGAAAATGAAATCAGCATCTTCAAAATGCTGGTCAGCTGAAGGAAGCATGAAGTGCTCCAAAATTTCTTGGTAAACGGGTGCAGTGACTTTGGTTTTCAAAAAACACAATGGACCAACACCAGCAGATGACATTGCACCCCAAATCATCACAGACTGTGGAAACTTAACACTGGACTTCAAGCAACTTGGGCTATGAGCTTCTCCACCCTTCCTCCAGACTCTAGGACCTTGGTTTCCAAATGAAATACAAAACTTGCTCCCATCTGAAAAGAGGATATTGGACCACTGGTCAACAGTCCAGTTCTTCTTCTCCTTAGCCCAGGTAAGACGCCTCTGACGTTGTCTGTGGTTCAGGAGTGGCTTAACAAGAGGAATACGACAACTGTAGCCAAATTCCTTGGCACGTCTGTGTTTGTGGCTCTTGATGCCTTGACCCCAGCTTCAGTCCATTCCTTGTGAAGTTCATTCAAATTCTTGAATCGATTTTGCTTGACAATCCTCATAAGGCTGCGGTTCTCTCGGTTGGTTGTGCATCTTTTTCTTCCACAATTTTTCCTTCCACTCAACTTTCTGTTAACGTGCTTGGATACAGCACTCTGTTAACAGCCAGCTTCTTTGGCAATGAATGTTTGTGGCTTACCTAGTGAACCAAACTGAGAGACCATTTTGAAGGCTCAGGAAACCTTTGCAGGTGTTTTGAGTTGATTAGCTGATTGGCATGTCACCATATTCTAATTTGTTGAGATAGTGAATTGGTGGGTTTTTGTTAAATGTGAGCCAAAATCATCACAATTAAAAGAACCAAAGACTTAAACTACTTCAGTCTGTGGCATTGAATTTATTTAATACACGAGTTTCACAATTTGAGTTGAATTACTGAAATAAACGAACTTTTCCACGACATTCTAATTCATTGAGATGCACCTGTATATATTAATCATAAGATGGCTGAGTCACTTCCTCTCGTGGATATGTAAACTCTTTCACAGTATTGAACCTGCCTTGATTCAGGCCACTCTTTTTATTTGTTGTCATAAGCTACTTTTATTTTCTGTGAACAAGCCTGCATTTGAAACGGACACCTTATCCTGTCGCATGTTTTTCTGCCGGATGCATTTGCAAAAATAAAGTTCCAAGAACGCTCTGTATGTATAGAGTATGAAGAGCCAGCCTATCTAATCAGCTACAGTGATATGTTAGTCAGGGAGGCTCATCTGGTATCTGTAATATATTTATTCAATGTCCTTCAGAATTAATGGCACCCTTCATAAAAATTAGCATAAAATTACATCATTGCAAATAATAATGAAAAATCTTCACTCAAGCAATCAAACAATAGAAACGAGAAACATGCAGTCTCTAAGTAATGTTGTAAACAAATATCTGGAAAAACTTGTTTTTGTTTTTTTACTCTCTTGGCTTTAACCCCTTCCCTGGAGTATAAATATGTGGTTGCACACATGTAAAAATCCCTTTATCCATTATCATGGGGGGGAAAAAAACAAAGAACCTTTAACACAAATGTGACAGATGGTTGTTGTTGACCTGCACAAATCATGGTAATGGATAGATAAAATGGATAAGCAGATAAAAATGCCATTACGAACATTTAGAACCATAATACAAAGCGTGAAAAGGGGTGCCATTAATTCTGGAGGGCATTGCGAATTTACTTCAAATTTAAAAATTCACTTATAAAGTGTTGGATGTGTATCCCCTTATTCCTCATCTTCAAAGGTCCAGTAGCAGGTGATGGGATGTGGTCTGCTCACTCTCCTCCTCCTGTTCAGGAAAACTGGGTCAGTTTTACAGATACTCCTCCCTCCAGCACACTTCCAGCAATGCATCCCTCTTCTGCTCAGGTACTGTACCAGCAGCATCTCTCAACCTGTGGCCTGTCTCAATAGCTTTTTTTTTTTTTTTTTGTTGGCAAAGCTTGTTATGGATGCTGGTTATAAAGCTTCTGTTTATAAAGCAACTTCTGTCATGATGGGGTAAGCACAGGCCTGTTTTAATATTTGTCGAGCCCACAAACAGTAGACCTCGTTACTGATACCTGCAGCAAACAAAGCAAGTATCCATGGGAGCCGAGAAAATGTTTACACGTACAACAGCTCATATCTTTGCCCTTGTCGTTTGATTTGAAGCTATTGTTCTGCTATATTTATCTCCCATTAACAAAACACTGTGGCTTCTGTACTGCAATCGTAATGTCATTTCTGCTGAGTACAAATTTACACAGTGGAAATATTTTGGATCATACAGACTTGTTTATACAGTGGTTTTTAGCTTAGTTAACCTCATGCACTATCTGACCAAAATTTTGTGGACATCTACACCCACACCCATATGTGGGTCTTTTCTAAACAAAAGGTGGAAGCACACTATTGTAAAGGATGTCTTTGTATGCTGTAGCATTACGTTTTCCCTTCACTGGAACTAAGAGGCTCAAACCTGTTCCAGCATGATAATGCCACTGTACACAAAGCAAGCTCCATGAAGACTTGGTTTGCCAAGGTTGGAGTGGAAGAACTCGAGTGTACTGCACAGAGCCCTGACCTCAACCCTGCTGAACACCTTTGTGATGAACTGGAACAATGACTGCACCCCAGGCGTCTTCGCTTAACATCAGTGCCTGACCTAACTAAATACTTTTGTGGCTGAATGAACACAAATCCCCACAGCCACGCTCCAGAATCTAGTGGAAAGCCTTCCCAGAAGAGTGGAGTTTATTATAACAGTAAAGAGGGGACTAAAGTGTTAGAATCAGGTGTCCACAAACATTTGGCTGTATAATGTTGCTGTAGTCCAAAACTAAAAAAAAGAACATGTGAGACATCAAACTTGTCATTTAGATTACAGAAAAATTGTATAAATTAGTTTTCTTCTCTAACTCTTTAAGCTGTTTTATTTATTTATTTATTTTTCATACTGATTGAGGTTGTTTTTGTGCTTAATTCTGAATGCTGCTGCATCTGCCATTGTTTACCGTAGGAGAGCACAACAGTACGAACAGTGGCATCTGCTGCTACTACAAACGAGATCCAAAGACAGACCAGTGGTTACGATGACCCCTGGAAAATCACTGATGAACAAAGACAGTATTACATTAATCAGTTCAAAACTATTCAACCTGATCTGACAGGATTTATCCCAGGTCAGTGGGTTGAACATTTCACACTTCTGTCTAAATACATATAGTTCATTTTCATTTATATTTGTTCTGATAAACTGATGAGTGATTTTTGTTACAGGCTCTGCTGCAAAGGAGTTTTTTACTAAGTCGAAGCTGCCTATTTTAGAATTGTCTCACATTTGGTAAGCTGCTTTACTGAGATTAGTGTGTTTGTGTTTGTCTTGGGTGACCTTGCTTAAGCCTGTTCAAAAACGAACATACGCTACCAGTCAAAATGTTGGGCATACCTGCTCATTGGAGAGTTTTCTTCATTTTCACTATTTGTCTGTTAGTTCAGGATAATAATGAATATATGGCATAGGTTTTAAACTTTGAGGTCTCCTGAGGTCACAGAAGATTACCAAACACTATTAATAATATAATAATGATTAAAACCATATTAGTCTACGTTCAATTTTGTGCTCCTCTTAAGCGCAATTCAAGTCAAGTCAACCTTTATTTATAGAGCACATTTAAAACAACAGATGTTGATCCAAAGTGCTTTACAAATCAATCAAGCAAATAAGCCATCACAGAGTTATGTTTAAATATATAGTAACAGTAATAATAATCATTAATAAATAGAGTAAATACAGCATCAAGTATTTACTTATTTCAAACTATTAAAGCACCTATTCAAAAGTCATGTTTTCTAGCTAGAAACACTATGAAATACAGTGTTCATGTTGTATTTTGCAATGTGTTACCTATTTCTAAATAATAATAAGCGATATTTAGTCTGTAGCTTAGTGCAGCATGTGCTCTGGTGTCGGTTAAATCTGCCACTGAATGTAGGAGTGGAAATCTTATTGGATTAACACTCATTACAGATATTTGCATATTATATATTGTGAGAACTCTGTGCCCTAAAAACGGCGTCACTGACCAGAAAAAATTGAGGACCTGACATATGGAATTGTACAGTGACCAAGAAATAAAAATTTTTTTTTAATTCTTAATATTATTTCTGATAACTTTATACACTCCAAATATCTTTTCAGCCAGCTTCACGATCATCCTTCACCCAAGAGGCTTTTCTTAAAAATCCCAAAGTAATCCCTGCTAAATGAATGAACATGCTGTATGAGGAACAGCATGGTGCTTGTGTTCAAATCATTTTAGTGTAAATATAATGGTGCTGTTATTAGGGCGTTAATCTTAACTGTTCTTGCTAATACCACGCTCTGTGATCTAGCCACACTACATTGCCTGAGTCATGGTTTTAAGAGGAAGTCAATTTCCTGGAGGAAACCACAAAATTCACAGCGATGGGTTTTTGTATAAAATGTTTGTTAAAAAAATATATATATATATTAAGACATTAATTTTTTTTGCTGCAGGGAGTTATCAGATGTTGATAAAGACGGTGCACTGACCCTGGACGAGTTCTGTGCAGCGTTTCATCTCGTGGTTGCCAGAAAGAACGGTTATGACCTTCCTGAGAAGCTTCCAGAGAGCTTAATGCCAAAGCTTATTGATCTGGATGACTCAGCAGGTATGAAGAACAGAAGAGAAACACAGTAAATTGTGTAATTGGAGTGATGAAGGAAGTAATATTTCAGAACCTAGGATCAGCATGCAGAATACAAAAGAGCCCAGCAGACATATGGCATTGATGTGTGTGTGTGTGTACATGCACCTGTGTGTTTTAGGAGTCCCAGAGCCTGTACCTGAAGTGGGCTTCTCTGGTTCCCCAGTGGAGGTGACGCCTAATAAATCTCCTTCCATGCCTTCCTTAAACCAGAACTGGCCTGAGCTCAACCAGAGCAGCGAGGTTTGGCCTGATCATCTCACCTATTGTAGAATTAAATACAGCAAATTTACAGCAGATAAGCATTTAATGTAGCTGTTCTCTTTTTAAAGTTTTACAGAATAATGAAATGTAGTCGATCAGCTAAGGCATGTTTTGTTTTTTTTTGTTTTTTTTAAACCAGAGTTTGACAAATCATAAATTTATTATGCAGTTCACTGTACTTACCCAGTCCTATATTTTGGTTGTCTGAAACAACTGACTTAGCTAAAAAGTGCTAGTTAATGTCATTTAATCCAAATGGAGACAAACTATCTACTTAAGCGTACTTGTATAGACTAGCGATAGGCATAGGAATGTATTTGACACAGAAAAGGTGCTCAGGAGGACAGAATTTGCTGCTCATAATTTTTTAACTCCCTGCATCTCGCTTAAAAGATGTTATTCATATCTGTCTCCATTTTAGCTTGAAAATTTGTTTTCAGATGAAACTATGGGGGTGTGTATTCACTTTTTTTTTATTTATTTGTTCTCTAACATTGATATTATGCATAATGATGTTGTATGGCTCAGGGCCTTCAGTTTAGCATCATGACTGTGCACATCTAAATCATCACACATTTATAATCTCTAATAGACCTGGCTATGTGGTTTATGACTCTATTTCGAGACTCTATTATGAAAATGATATTATCGAGCCAGGCATGGTCTTTTGAAGTCGGTATGTGATGATCTGGGAATGCACTTTGCGCAATGCTAACCTGGTGCCTAGAGTTACATTAGACTTTTAGCTCCAATACCAGAAAAAGAAGCAAACTTGAGACAAAAACATGTCTCGTCAAATGGACTACATAATTTATTTATTTTTTTAAATATTTACATTACATTTACATCAGTGTTTTAGTCCTTATTCACTTGGTGGTATTTGGTCATTGTGTCACGGACTGTTCATATTCTGGGAAAACGTGGGCAGCTGTTTCTGCTTTGTTCAGTAAAACTGTGAGACTCTATTGTTTGTATCTGCACCAAAGATATTTATTACAGTACATTGATATTTTGGTTGATGGTTTGGGGTGTTGTATTGGTGTTGCACATTATCTTTCTTATTCTATTCTATTGATTTATTTTGTTGGGAGAGTGGAAGCTGTAGTTCTGCTGCAGGCTCACTGGTGCTGTTGTGTTCAGCTGGACGTGAGTCCGGCACGTGCACCCTCCTGACATGTTTCCATGTCTCTGCTCTGTCTCTCCAGCAGTGGGAGACTTTTAGCGAACGCTCCTCAAGCTCACAAACTCTGACCCAATTTGATTCTAACATTGCACCAGCTGACCCTGTAAGTCAATCACCTAGTGCTCTTTCATGATTAATGATTTTTCATTAACCCTTGAGATTCTGTCTTGGGAAAAAAATGCATGTTTTCATTGCTAATTCATCTGCAGCAGTGGCCAATACAATTTTTTTTTTTTTTTTTCTTTTTTTTTCTTTTTAATTTTGTTTATTTTTGGTTTTGCTTGCTCAGCCTATGAATTATTGTTTTGCTCACTCTGTTCACATAACATGGTCTAGATGGTGACTATTGATGGTCCTGTAAAACTTTTTACAATTACGAAACAAAAGAAAGCAATGATAGAGCTGGGCGATAGTGCTTATTTTTTACTGATACTGTAGCTGCATTGCCAATGTTCAGCTCTCTGTGAGTATAGGGATGTAAGTTCTTTGGTTTAAGCCCTCAACTAGTGCAGCTAGAGAGGAGGTGGGACTTAAAGACAACCTGAAATCAGAACTTGACTTTTTAAACCTGTGCACAATTCATTTGTACTAGTTCTTTAAAAGACAGAATTTTTTCTTTGACAGTGCAGCAATTTTTCCCCACCTGTAACAGTTTTTTTTTTTTTTTTTTTTTTTTTTTTTTTCCTGATTCATGTGCAGGCCTGACTCCTGGGACTAAATTTTTCTTTATTTCTAATCCGGCTGTGTTGCACAAAGCAAGCAGTACCTCGTCCTAGCTCTACCTCTAGCGCTGCCACATATGCCGTTTCACTCGGAAATGTCACACTGTGGAAGAAAACTATATTAAACGAATCAAATAAAAGATTTGGTGATCGATTAAACAGCTGGTGATTCAGCAAACTGAAATTCGATAGTAAACCTGAGTAATAAAGTGAATCTGACTCCAAAACCACATTTTTAAAAAAAAAAAAAAAAAAAAAAAAAAAAAAAAAAAAAAAAAAAAAAAAAATTGGTCATATTAGAGTCGTTTTGGTAAAATATTTATTGCAGTTATTCCCCCAGTCAGTTGTTCTGTCAGTTCAGTTTGCTATACAGACAGTTTTTTTTCAGTATTTTCCTTTGCTGCACATTTGGGCTTGTGGTGTATAAATGCTTGTTGCACTCCATGAAGAGTAACAGTGAGATACTTAACACTGCAGTAATGAATGACATGAATATTTTACAGGATACAGCCATCGTGCATCCTGTACCCATCCGTATGACACCTAGCAAGATACACATGCAGGAGATGGAGCTGAAGAGAACTGGAAGTGGTAAAGAGCTTTCTCTGTATTTATGCTTAAGAACTTGTGCTTGTCCCAAATTTATGAATGTTTTCATTGTTAGTCATTAAAAATGATTTTAGTACACAACAGTCAGCTTGATGTACAGGAAGGTATCAGCAAGCAACCTTTTTCTTTGTTTCTAATGAAAAACCTTTCAATTGTTGATGATGATTATTGCTTTTGCCCCATTGTATAATCTTTTTATCACAATTATTCAGCCAATTTAGGGGGGGAAATGCAGAATGGAGGCTTTCCTCCATTCCCGGCTGCACATACAGGCATACACAATTATGGCCTCACTTCTGGCACTAAATTTTCATAATGAGTGTGCCAGTGTTTACAGGAAGTAACTTGTCTCAGATGTTCCACGTACAACGTGTCATTCTTTAATAAAATTTCTAACAATTGTTAGAAGAATGAAACACTGCAGGACATGCTGATATAGAAAAATAATCAAATTTGGGGTAGTAAGAGTGACTGCTTTGTATTGGAGGTATAACGGCACACTGTGTTTTATTCCTTACAGCCATGTGTTGCCTGCAAGGTAAATCCCACTTGAAATAAAAAGACAGTGATAAACCACTGCCTTCTGCAATGCGACTCTACTTCCTCTGTTGAAACTACATTTGCCTTGTGAACTGCAGAAATTAGGTCTTGTAACTCCCAAGTTCAGACCATGTCGATTTCGTAGTAAGCTCAGTACAAGTGTCTTTAGTGATGGATTTATTTTGGCCTGGTTATTAAAAAGAAAAGAAAAAAAAAAGCTATTTTAGTTCTTATGATATTAAGTAGCCAAATGAGGATGTGTTGCAGCCAAGAAACTACCATAATATATCAATATAAAATTTAGGTAAGCTAATGCCAAAAATATAACGTGTATAAGGATTTAACAATGCCGCATTCATTCACATTAGGACCGGAAACCTGTAAGAATGTAAAGAGGGAAAAGTTTTCAGAAATTACTTGCATTTTACTTGACAGAACTTCCGAATCCATCAATTAACGGTCACTTAGAGGTAATTTATCCAGCAGGGATAATCCGAACATAAAGCACTTTCTTTAATTAGGAAATGCGGTGGCTGTCAGTTTTAGTGCAGACTGTTGGCTCGTGCACTACACAGGAGCCACAGATCCTCCATCCAAACCCAGCATGAAGAAATTCCATGACTTGTTTGATGTAAATCTGTCTTTAGTCAGATGTGCACACTACTTTCCTGGATCGCAGAGACCTTTCCTTTCCAAACAAATGACAAATGCTCTTTCTCTCTGTCTTGATTCAACAGACCACACACATCCAACAAGTCCATTAATCGCTAAACCTCCCGAACTGTCAGAGGACAAAAAGCTAGCAGCAATTAAATTCCCTGGCAGTACTGTAGGTAAGTCATTTAACACCACTGTGAGCTCGGCTTGGTTTTAGGAGTGCAGGCATTTGCAGACAAACCCTAAATGTCTTATCGTCTTGCAGGTGACGGCTATAGCAGCTCTGATTCATTTACATCAGATCAAGAACCCATTTCGAGTGCTGCAACCAGACAGAGGTAATGCACATCATGAATGTGTGTGTATATATATTTACGTTTATTCATTTAGCAGAAGCTTTTTTCCAAAGTGACTTACAAATGAGGAAATGCAAGCAAAGCGATATATCAAACAGAGAACAATACAAGTAGCGCTACCATACAAGATTTTTAATTGAGTTCTAGAGAAGCAAAATGCGTAGAGTGGAGGTGTAAGAGCCAGTGTAAGTGCAGCATTTTTTTAAAAATTTTTTTATTTTATTATTTAAAAAAAAAAAAAAATTTTGTGGGGGTGGGCGGGGTGTTGGTCAAGTCAAGTGGCTTTTTATTGTCATTTCAACCATATACAGTACACAGTGAAACGAAACAACCTATAGCCTTTTTTTTTTTTTTTTAGCCTTTTTTGTATTTATTTATTTTTTTAAAGATAGTGACAGATTCTGCTGTCCAGACTGACATTGGAAGTTCATTTCACCACTGCGGTACATTTCAATTTGAAGGTTCTGGAAAAGGACCTCGTGCCTCTCTGAGTAGGCACTACCAGGCGTCGGTCGTTAACCTATCACAGGTTACGTGAGGGAACATAAACCTTAAGGAGAGTGTTGAGGTAGGCGGGTGCTGTTCCATACAAGGTCTTGTACGTGAGGATCAAGGCCTTGAATGTGATACAGGCAGCTACAGGAATCCAGTGGAGGGAGATGAAGAGGGGTGCGACGTGGGTCTTTTTGGGCTGATTGAAAACATGACGTGCTGCTGCATTCTGAATCATCTGAAGTGGTTTGATGGATCTGGCTGGGAGGCCCAGGAGTAGTGTGTTGCAGTAGTCCAGTTTTGAAATAACAAGAGCCTGGACTATTTTAGTCCAGGCTATATATATATATATATATATATATATATATATATATAGAGAGAGAGAGAGAGAGAGATTGATATTGCCTGGACTATCTCATATTTCTCATCTTATTTCATATTTTTATTCTGCTCTTTTTTAAAAAAAAAAAAATTAGATATTTTTCAGACCCGGTTGGAAGAAATGTTTCTATCTATTTGACAATTTATTTTATATAATATTTTACAATTTACTTACTTAATATTCAGGGGGTCCAGAATATTAATGTGCACATTTGAATAATATGCCTAATATTTGAATAGTTGGAAAATGTTCATAAAAAATGTACTGGTCCATGAAATTTATTTTACAGTTAAAGAGGTTACCGGGTCCAAAAAGTTTGAGACCAGGTCAAGACAAAAAAAATTGGGAGAAAGTTTTCAACCTACTTTTATGACCCTGTAGGTGTCTGGGGGTGTGTTGTGCATTAAGCACAGTCCTGCTTGTTTTGAACACTGGTGTGTTTGTTGCAGGTCTCACTCTGGGACATCTCCTGAAGGTCTGAAAGCTGTGGCTCCGCCCCCTCCTCCTCCCCGCCCTCATGCTTCACACTCACGCTCTTCCTCTCTAGACATGAACAGGAACTTTGCCACCGTCACTACAGGTAAACATAACACTTGTATACGCTTTTACCCAGGGCAGCCAGCTCGTCTGTGTTCATAACAAATATTAAACTAAAACTAAATGTTTAATTTCTGCAGGGGCTCCACAGCAGGCAGGAGTGGTGGCTTTTCCTCCTGCTGTGCCTCCACGGCCACTGGCTACACAGGTACACATCAGAACAGGCATTGGTCTTTCTTTTATAAAACAATGCAAATTCCAATAAAATGTGAACCATATTTTAAATGTGATAGCAATATCTGGCTTCTTTATTGCTATTCCAATATTGGGCATAATGGTTATGATCATCATTTTAGCTATTTTTATGCATTCTGCCATGCAGTTGGTTAAAAGTATTTGTTTTTGCGCAGACGTCAGTGCCACACGGGCACCGTTCGGTAGATGGAGATGGTCTTCCAGCACATTCCAGCACTTCGCCCCAGCAGATACCTGAACAGCCAAATTTTGCAGATTTCAGCCAGTTCCAGGTGTTTGCTGTGGAACAGCCTGCAGATGAAGGAGATAAACAGCGGGACAAACAGCAGGACAGTGGACAGGTGGGGAAGCAAAGGATCTACATACTCGGCTACTGAGGGCAACCAGGTTCAGGCTTTCTGACATTGTTGTAACATACAAGCTTGAAATTTTAAGCAGATAAGATGTAATCCGGTGATGCAGGAAATTCAGATTATTGGCATGGTGCAGAGCAGTCATGTAAAGCTAGCCATCTTATGTCCTCCATTTTGTGTTACATTGCTGGGTTGAGCTCTGCACATCTAGGTGAGTGTGTGTAACAGTGTATAAATGATGAATATGAATGACGTAAGGAGGAAAACACGTTTAATCAAACACGTCCAGAAGTGTTTCATTCCTCGTATACCACAGCAATTTCCCAATGCTACCCATTTTTGTTTATTAAAGAACACCACATCGCACTTTTGTCTTCGAAGTTTGTTCCTGTTATCACTTGCGTTATAGTCGCTATAAACATTCCCTCACCAGCCTCTCTTTATTTTCATGAAAGTTAACAAAAAATCTTGCCATGTTCCTGAGAAACCACAAAGTGCATACTCCTCTGTTCTGGAGATTTTCCCAAGGTGGAAAATTTTAGTCCATTACAAAGTACTGACACTGTATTCCTTAAATGCTGAATAAACATCTCCTCACAGAAAGCTTCACCATATCACCAATTAAACCCGTTTTCAATATTCAGTAAGTTTAAATATACAGTGCAGTATCTCACTTCAAGCAGAAGCACCAGTAGAATAAGTGCCGTTATTAGGGACTGTTATACCAGGGGTCATCAGTTCTAGTCCAGGGGGGCTGGAGTTTATCACTGGTGACTTCTTTATTTAGCACTGACTAGTAACAGATTTCATCACCTTGACCTGATTTCCCTGGTTCCTCCCAAGTTTAATTAACATGTGTGGTGATCATAACACATGTAAATGATGTTAAATTCCAGGAATTTTTGACAGCCATACTAAGGTAGTTTATGGCAGTAAGGGCACATCGGGACAAGCTGCCTTTCCGCTGAGAATAACAAGCCTGTTCTGTGTCAGTGTTCATCAGTCAGTACCTGAAGTCGCTGCTTTTGTTTTAATGCAGGTAGAGAAATGTGCTGATGCTCCTGCAGCTTTGAGATCAGTGAAGAATGAAACTCAGACAGAGGAGCGACCTGTGGCCACTGTGAACTCTGTATGTTTGAAACACACACACACACACACACGCGCGCGCACACAGAGATTAAGAAGGAATTATGAATTGATGTTGGCACAAAAATGATGTCTCATGTAATAATAAAATATGATATAATTTGTGTGGAGAGTTTGACCAAACAAATATCCCTGGTCTTTTACACTGATAAAGTGGTCAGTGTCTCCAGATGTTGCTGTAATAGCAGGTCAACAATCATAAATGCTACAGCTAACCAGTAGATATTGGCACCTCTGCACATATCTGAATGTAAAAGCAGATTTATATACACAGATTTGGAGGGAAGAACCTGTGGTTACGGGTATGGTACAGAGCACACCTAATAGATGTGTTAATTGCGCATTACTACTGAACCTTGTATTTTCTCACAGGCCAAAGGATCCACTCCACTGGCCCCTCCTCCCAAACCTGTCCGGCGAAGGCTGAAGTCAGAAGATGAGCTCAGACCTGAAATGGACGAGCACCCTCAGAAGTCCAGCATCGTTGCCACTGTCCTCGCCACACAGCCTTCTATACCACGGTACACACATGAGGCGTTTGTCACTCAAACCTTTTTTTTTTTTTTTTAATATATTCTTTGCACATCTCTTTTCTAATCTTTTCTGTTCAATGTAGGTCTGTTGGGAAGGATAAAAAGGCAATCCAAGCTTCCATTAGAAGAAACAAAGAGACGAACACGGTTCTGGCCAGACTCAACAGTGAATTACAGCAGCAGTTAAAGGTGTGTGTTAAGACAGGTTTTTACACTAGTTGTACTGGATGTACAGCATGATTCAGAAATGGGCAGTCAGATGTTAGCCTTGAGCTGGAGGACACGCCTCATAAATTGGGATTAAAAAGCATTGAGAATAATAGAGAAACACACATTTGTAAATAAAACTACACTACTTATAAAAGTGATGTGAATGTCGTATGAGACCAGTCATCTGATGTACGCTTTTTCGGTGCAGCCATATTGTAAATATTGAGCCACTGCACAGTATATCAATCTGTACCGCTGTGTGTTTCCTGAGGCTGATGGTGCATTTAGGAAATATTTAGACTAGGGCTGGGCAAAAGGACGATTTAATCGTACATCGACAGTGTCTAGCACATGATGAGTGCTTATGCTTGAAATATAGTGATTGTTGATTTTAGAAAGAAATAGAGAGGTGTAATTTTATACAACTACATGCACGGTTTAATTCTCGAATCTGATTAGTCAGAAAGTGTGCATTATTTTTGTATAACAGCACGGCTCGGACAGTAGTTCCGGTTGTAACCTTAACAATAGGTTTATATTAATGTACTCATTCTAATGTGTTATTGTTTCTATAGTAACAGGTCATACATAGGGACGTGTACGGCGGACACTCTGCATAATCTAAGACTAATAATAAACGTTTTTTTTTTTTTTTTTAACCTGTTGCTTAACAAAGTAAATTGTATAATTGTTGATTTGGTAACTTTTTTTTGTTAGGAGACATTTATTTAACATTTATGGACGGAGTCTTGGTTGTAAGTGCTCAGTCTGTCGTGTGTTACTTCTTATTTATGAGGCATTCCGTCCTTGCAGAATTTAGAATTACATTTTTCTAAAATTGAACTAAAAAATAATTCTTGTTGATTGCTAAAATATAGTACTTTCGCCATGTACTACTTCTGTGTTCAACTCACCTCAGAAGTAGGAGTATTTTCATGGTTAAGCTACAAAATGAGTGGAAAAGATGGAGGCCTTCATGAAAGCTTGTCTTTTATTCACTCTGTTCAAGCACAAAAATCTCATGAACTAGCAACAAGCCAGCTAATGTTACATACGATACGAGTAATATCTTTAACATTCATCATGTATTTATGAACCTTAACAACAGAGTGTTTGGTTTATGTTGTGATTTAACCAACTAATGTCTGTATGAGGATTGATGAAAGCAAATACTTCTAGAATTATGTTTAAAAAAAAAAAAATAAAGTGGTGCTTTATTTACTGTTGACATGTGAGCAGCCATGTTGAGACGATGTAATCAGCTGAACAGGGTTAAGGATGCCTTCATGAGTTTCTTAGTAAGAATTCAAAAGTGAGGAAGCGTTCCACCACTGCATTTGACTAAAACTTAAAGCTCAGAATTTCTGACCTCCGACTAGGAAAAAATCAAAGAAAATGCCACGTCAACTTGTAATTCCTACTCAGAAACTCGGAAAGGGGTCCTCAACCCGAGTTCACCATATGACACAGCATATGATCGTACCATCATGGCTGCTCACACTCTTGGCAGTAAAGGGCTAGGTGATCGCTATGACCAATCAATTTACCCAACATCACAGTTTTGTGTTTTTTCTTTATTTTTTCTTTTACAGGACTTGCTAGAGGAGAGAATATCGTTGGAAGTTCAACTGGAGCAGCTGAGACCTTTTTCCCATTTGTAAGCGTGTGAAGGAAGAGCCATGAAGAGCGACAGGAAAGGTCCGACAGATCCTCCGGGAGGACGCTGATGTCAGCCCTCTTCCTGTTCCTCATCTGGCTGCATGAGGAAAGACTTTGCTGCTTCCTCCATAATGCTCTCCCACCCCCCATCCTGCTCTGATAAGAGAGGCTGTCCTCACAGCCTGGGGTAGGAATATATATTTTGGCACTTTGACGATACAGAGTGTGAGTTACATATAAATGTCAGTCCTCTGCTTGTGCAGCACTCGGTTAGCACTGCTATTATGGGGAGTGTATGTTCTTGAATCACACTGAGGATGATTCAGTGGTTCAGATGATTCAGATTCTCCAGTGGTTCTGGCCTGATAATCATGTGACTGCAGGGGAGGACTCATTTTTTTTGTGGGAGATCATGCTCTGTTTCAGAAGTACGTTCACAAATGACTGCTAGGCACTTATTCTTGTTTCTTGTAAGTTCCCTGACATGCCATTGGCCAACACCAATATATGTGTTTGTGTGCGCACGTGTGTGTGTGTGTGAGTGATGGTTATAGATATATGGCATAATACAGAGTTTCTCAGCTCCGGTCCTGAAGATCACTGCTCTGCACATCCATCATACCTGATCAGTGCTTGATGTTGATGATGATGAAGCTTGATGATGTGTGTTAGCACAGGGTAAAGTGTCACCAGGAGTGGACTTGAGACACACTGGCATAATGCATCACAGACCGCTCTGTTTTCTTCTTTTAACATCTGTGGTATAACAATGTTTTTGTACCTTGTACAGTCATTGACCCTGTATTACAGATCTTTTCTTTCATGATTCCCGCACTCGTTAGAGCATTTCCTGTATGGCTCAGAACCTGCGTGAGTCATTCTTCAGAATCATGTTTTCCTGTTCCATCAGTTTAAAAAATGTGACCTGAAACTGCACTTTCTTCCCCTTGGCTTTCCTTTGTTTGTCTGTATTTTGCCCTACACCCCTTTTTGCATGTCGTTCCTGTTCTTATTTGATCCAAAACAGCTCTTAAAATCGAACCACTTGATTTGTACATCTATTATCTTAACTAGTACTAGAGTTTTACATTCTTACTCAAGCTTAATGTCTTAAATGTTTGGTTTAGTTTGTTTTTTCTGTTCATTCCCCTTCCCAGTCCCTGAAGCCTTACTCCTTTCATTCAGGTTTTTACACTAATCTTCAGCACCCCCCACCCCCCCCCCCCCAAAAAAAATGTTGAATCAAGGTGAGCCTTTTTTTTTTTTTTTTTTTTCCCCCCTGCTGTTCAGGTCGATGTACTGTATAAGGGGTTTGTTGTATATTGTATGATACACACCTTTTGATCTCGTATGTAAATTTGCATTAATTGCTGACTAATAGCAAATATTCTATTTAATTGCTTATATTATGGCTGTGGGATCATAGATGTTTAACTGCATGGATGTATCTCTGCAGAATAAACTAGCAGCTGTGTGATTTTTACACAAAATAAAAGTGGCACAATATTTTAATAACTTTTCCTTTGTCATGAATTCCAAGTATGTTCAAGTTTTATTGCAGTGTGTTGGGTTTATGTTAGCTAGATGCAGATGTAATTATAATGTATTTAGCTTTCTTAAGTCTCATCCATCTAAAGATCAACAGTACTGTGTGTGTGTGTGCGCGCGCGCGTGTGATCTGATCCTTTCCATCCATTTTCCGTACCGCTTATCTTACACAGAGCCTAACCCAAGGAACTCTGGGTACAAGCCGGGTGACACCCTGGATAGGGTGCCAACCCATCACAGGGCACAATCAAGTGCACACACACACACACACACACACACACACACACACACACACACACTTCAGACAATTTGGAGATGCCGATCAGCCTGCAAAACGTCTTTGGACTGGGGGAGGAAACCAGAGTACCCGGAGGAAACCCCCGAAGCACGGGGAGAACATGCAAACTATGCGCACACAGGGCAGAAGTGGGATTCGAACCCCCACCCCCCCAAGCATGTGTGGTCCGATTTCATGGTGAAATACTCTGCAGCTTGCCTCAAGGAAAGGAAATGGTTTCATAACGCGCAATTTGAAAAATGGCTTTGAATCTATACAAAATAGGCCATAATATTAATGTTTGCAAATTTATTTACAAATAAAAAAAGATGATTGCATAAGTATTCAATAAATTAGTTCTTTTAGAGAGGAACATGGTTACAGCATAATGTTTGCATAATCGTTGACAAAACTTTCATTGCCTTGAGTTTATTGCTCTATTTTGCCCCCTAGAGGAATAACATTGTTTTTTTTCTTTTTTCTTCTTTATCTTATAATTTAATTTTCGTCCACAAGATGATTTTAATACATTTGGTGTGCTGGATTAGAAACCGGTTCCAGTCCAGGTCCACTGACTGTATATTTGACATCTCTGCTTTCAGAATATCTGGTATATCCTGTTTATTCCTCATTTATTATTTTACATATAAAGGGAAACATAAAGCAGTTAGGTTTACTTATCCACTTTATTATCCATTTCGCAATGTACAGTTGGTTATTACAGGGAAATTGGAAGCACTTTTATTTTCACACAGAAGCCTGAGGATCTTTTGATGCCTAGGTCAGGATCATACAGCAGGATTAATGCTAGATAGAGGACATCCAGCTAAGTAGTACAACAGCTATTGGTATTTTGTGAGATAAATGCAGAAAGAACTTTTTACTGTTTTTCCATGATGATGTTTGTTGGGTCGATTCTTCAACAGGAAGTTCCGCCCAGTCTCCTTCATGATTACTTTGCAACTCTGTAATTAAAAAAGCAGCAGATTTTGTAATAAGTGTAACGATTAAAGCGATACACCTAATTAAGCTTGGAGGGAAGAATTTTCCAGAACCATTTCTTCAATACCCACACAGTGTTCTGTTTGTAGCGATCCAAAGCCTCCTGCGCCACCACCTCTGAGAACTTCGGGTCGGTCCAGGGGATCTCTCCAGGCACGGTGAAGCTCATTTCTGGCTCGTCAAACAGTTTGACGGATACATTGGTGTCACTTGGCTTCTCAGGGTTCTCAGTGTCCTTACAGATGATCTTTATGAAAGCGGAATACGGCATTACATACAGTATGGATCATTGATCGTGTCTGAATGCATGTGAGTAAGATGGCATTGATATCAGGACTCACTGTTTGGATTTTGAAGATGCCGTCATCACTGGTCGTGTGGTTGGCGAGCGAGGACACCCAACTGAACTGCTTCCTCAGCGTGTCCAGCAGCTTCGAGGTGTTGAACATCTCCTCCTCAAAGCGCCTCAGGAGACTGTTGTAATCCTTTGTGAATCTCTCAGCCAAAGCCAGAGCCTGTTCCAGGTCCTCCTTCAACGGACCTTCCAGAGGCTTCTTTCCAGAACAATCTGCAGAAGAGAGCCATGCTTAACACTGGGCTTGTAGAACCTGGACCATCAGCATTTAGGGCTGTGACAAACCATGGTTTTCTCCATGACTTGCTTTTGAAAGAATCAACTGTTTGCTGCTGCTGACCAGCTTAGCTAGATAAAGAAGAGTTGGTTTCCTGTCACACTGATTAAATACCAGTGCACGGAAGTACAGATAGCTAACGAGTGTAAGACGAGGCCATCTGAAGTCTGCCTTATGCTTCGTTATCAGCGCTCATAGCAATAACCACAAACTCGCCTGCAAGGCTCACCAAGCTTATCGTCAAACAAGCATGGTGTTGCAGTAAGCAGGAAGTACTAGTAGTTCACAGTGCATGTTATGTTGGCTGTTTAAGCAAAATGAAGTGAAATCAAGCTTCAACTGGAAAAAAAAAAAAGTGTTGCAGTGTTTCTGCCACCTCATGTAAGGAAGATGATACAGAATTGCACTGTGTAGAAGAAAAGCTGTACTTAAAAGCATGTTTTAAAGTATTTGTTGATACATAGGCTTCAAAATGTTTCCTCAGAGTACCCAATGTCTCTAAAGTTGCATGTTGCAGTTTTAACTTAGAAATAGAAAACCTACTTTACAAGCTACAAGTTATAGCATTTATCAACACGCTACTACACAGCTGATAAAACAGCTTTACCCTAGCGCTGCTGAATTCTCAATTCTGATTGGTCAGGAGGTGTTGATTCATTTTCTATAACAGGAAACAAATCCCAGATTTATATGAATGCACTTGTTCTAATTTATTATTATTACTATTAGTAGTAGTAGTATTAACAGCTAATTCACAGGGACTTGTGTAGCAGATGCTCCACATAAACAGATTTAACAAAAAAAAAAAAAACGCATTTGTTTTTGCCTTATTAACTTCAAGAGAGAGGAAAACGAGAGACTGGTGAGGAAACAACTATTTATAGCAGTTATGATGCAAGTGATAACAGATAAAACGTATGTGTCGCTCTTTAAAAAAAAATTCAAAGGTTTAATTATAACGCATGTGGTGTGCAGTCATTGGAAAATAATCAGTTTGGGGGTGGTGATAATCTTTGCATTGGGCTGTTGTTGATTAACTTCCTCACTTGAGCCATTATAAGCTACTTGATTTAAAATGGAGCAATGCTACCACCTTGCTACTGGTAATGGAGTTGAACTAATCGCTTCACCACTTATAGGGACCCTACCAGTCACTGCTGCCGTGACGAGGCAATCACGTTTGTACATGTATGTCACCACTGGCCAGTTGCTACAGATGTGTGGGGCATGTTGCTGATTTATTATTCTGGACTGCCCCACCCAAAAGTGCTTGTCAAACCTTAAAATGAAAAGTGGAGCACTTGTGTACGCTTTCCATTCTGGTGTAGAGGAGCTTAACTTTTTCCCCCACGAGGCTGTGTCTCTTTTTTTTAATGTATTTTTTTTCTTTCCTTTTAAATCAGTTTCAGCACAAACATTTTAAGTAGCATCTCTAATACAAATAGTTAACTGATGCATAGGCATGTAACTATATAATTACTTCACGTTCTTGTATATGAATTTGGAAGATTGTTTTCATCGAAGTTTTCATGATGATGCATTTAAAAGTAACACATTAATGTTTTTGCACGTTTTCTCAATCACTCATTACAAAGTTAATGACTTTTTTTTAAAACAACAAATTCCAGAACAGAAGATCTGTTAAGATCATTGAACGTATTATTTAACATAACGTTTAAGGTCTTATTTTATCATCTTGAATGTAATAAAATGAGTCTTGACCGCCATTACAAATTGGAAAACGTTTATCCCTAATGGGTCCGTCATTTACAAATGATGTCCGGCCAAAATGAAGGTCAAAGTTTGGAAAATTGAATTGATTATTGCTTTTTAGGTTCAAATACAATTAAAATAACTAGTTTATTTCATGATCGCTCCCATAGAGGGTTAATAATAGCGAAGTCGAACACGCGTTGCTGTATTTTATTTCAAATGAATGAACTCAATACATTCTGCATGTACCAAAACAAAACGCAAGGGTGTTGCAGCTTTCAAGCGAGAAAATTAAGATTACGATGTGAGATGAGAAAAGGGGTGGGGCTTCCAGGGGGTCAGTTAAAAACACCTTCCCCACAGTTTGAATATCTCTTGCTTGATTTATTAAACTTTAGCTTTGTTTATTACATTTATGTGACCCATTCTGTATATGAAATGCATCATAGCATGCTATACATGGGAGGAAATGAGTACAGTAAGAATAAAACACTATAATCTTTGATACAAGTAATAACAGATAAAAACTTTGATGTGCTGGCAAATTGATGTAGTAAATGAGTATTATAACGCATGTGGTGTGCAGTCATTGGAAAATAATCAATAATGTTGTTGATTAATTTCCTAAAACAGGATGATTTTATTCCTCACTTGCGCCATTATAAGCTACTTGATTTAAAATGGAGCAATGCTACCACCTTGCTACTGGTAATGGAGTTGAACTAATCGCTTCACCACTTATAGGGACACTACTAGTCACTGCTGCCGTGACTTTTATTATAGCATTCTGCAAGATCTAGTATGAGTTTGTTTGTTTGTTTTTTTGTAATGTCCTGAATATAATGTGCTCCTGACACTGAGCTCACCAATGTGCTGGATCTCCTTGCACTTCTCACACTCCTCTCGGAGTTTGATGCAGCCGGCGGAGTTGCGGCGAATCTCCCTGCAGGTCATTTTATCATTCCCAAAAGGCCTGGTTATTATGACGTCTTCGTTCGTGCTGCCGTCTGTCAAAAAAAGAAAAACAGCAAATATAAAGGATGGAAATTATAAATAACGTCCAAAACGAGACCCTCTTCAATGTATAGTGTGCATAGTGGAGAATATGGAGTACATTCCTGAATAGCCTGTATAGTTGATATGGTTTGGGACACACCCTTAGTCGGCTAATGGTGCAATGGTTTGCTGTGATGTTTGTGTGACCGAGTGATGAATATGGTATAATGTTGCTGTACTGAATTTAATTTCTCACACAGTGAGGGATATTTAATGCTACGCAGAGTGTAATGAGTTCACTCTAACACAGTAACGTTACAGCTTGTTTACCTTCAGAGGGAAAGTTCAAATCACCACCCAGGTATGACCCAAACGATCCAAAGACGTCTTGAGTCATCTGCATCATGGGCTCGAACATGCTGTGGAAGCCAGGGAACTGTGGGTCATGGAAGAGGGACCTGTAGATGCGGGAGGGTCTGCGGAACCATCCGGGCTGGTGCAGAGAGCGCATGTGGTCAAATACTCTCATGCTGTCCACGAAGATGCTGTCCACGCCGTCAGCCACATCGGTGTAGCGCCTCTCCAGATCCTGGAAGTGCTGCCTCTGCTGGTGGTCCTCTTTCTCCAGAGTCTCCATGTTCTGACCGTTAATCCAGATGGAGAAAGGCGAGGACCGGTTCAGGAACTCCTCCAGCTGAAACAGGAGCAGTACACAAAAGTATGGTTTTGAGTTGCACTGTATTCAATTGTATACAATAGACAGGTACTATAATAGGCAAGTGTTATTCTGTCTTGTATCACAGCGCTTCTGAAGTCTTGATTCTTGGTCAGAAGGTGTTGATTTCTATAACAGCAGCTCTGATAGTTTGCAAGACAAATCACAGGTTTATATTAATACGTTGTTTCTATAGTAACATCTTACACAGAGACAGTCTAAGCCTAATAATAAAGGAATTTAAAAAGGTGCTGTTATATAACACAAAATGTAGATATGGAACTGTTGATATGGATTTTTTTTTAAATAAGACATTTATTTAACATTTACGGATTCATGGAAGGAGTCTCCAGTATCAGCAGTTTGTGAAAGTCAATAAGTTTCCTGCCACAGGAAAGTCTTCAGGACCAGAGTGCTTTCTGGTTTCTCGGTAACAGGACAAGCTTCATTTTTGCTGTCTTATTAACTTCAAGAAAGAGGTGGGGAAAAAACAGGCTAGTAAGGGAATGACTGTTTATAGCTGCTTTAACGTATGTGATGACAGGAAGTAGCTTATCTAATGGATTAACATTAAATGTAACTATAAATGGATAAAAATATAATCGTTGGTATTTTGCTGTGATGATAGAGAAATAAAACATGATCTTTATGGTCTTTAAAATAAGTGTTGCATGACTTTAAAAAAAAAAAAAAAAAGAGTGATGTTTGCGATTTGGATAAAGTTCTACGGATCAAGAATGATGTTATAATAAGTCCGTACAGGATTTCGAGGAGTTTGTTTTTGTGATTGTTGCGGCCAAAAACGCTTGATTTTGCTGCGTTTTTTTTTTTTTTTTTTTTTCCTCTTGCATAAATGAGGCCTTTGAGCTGTACTCATGTTTGATGCACGTGAATTGAAGAGGGCTTTAGCTGAATGCATGTTGTGATGATGTCACATGACCAAAATCTGTGGAAAATCTGCAGTAATTTAGAAAAATTGCAAGCTCCTCCGAATATTGCGGAGTTTGCTTGATTTCGTCTTAATTTCTGCGATCGCAAAATCACGAAATCCTGGAGGGACTGTATAATAAA
This sequence comes from Cranoglanis bouderius, assembly GCA_023630585.1. Lineage (NCBI taxonomy): Eukaryota > Metazoa > Chordata > Actinopteri > Siluriformes > Cranoglanididae > Cranoglanis > Cranoglanis bouderius. The sequence goes on from CM042547.1 coordinate 15,785,111, forward strand.
ATTGTTACTATTAATACATAAATATGGCATATTATTTATCAATTCGGTATACTTTTTGTTTCCAAAAATGCTTTAAATATCTAATTATACAGTTTGATTGCCGGTTTATATTACTTATTATACTACTTATATTAATTATGCAGTACATTGCTTGTTATTATAATGACTATTAATGATTATGCTGCGTTCACGCCATGTCGGAATTACTGTAATTACTAGATGACAATGCAGACGTTCTACTCAGAGCTGTTCATGTCCTCGGAATTAAATTAATCCGTGTGAGATGTTGTTGACAACTGCAAAATTACATTAGACTGTACTGTATGTCTTTCGGTTATTTTCAGATTAATCTTGCATTATTAAGACATTAATAATAGTCAATTATACAAATTACTACACAGAAATATTACGAGATAACTACTTAACTGGATTTTACTGCTGAAGCTGCCGCCAATTTGAGTGATTCCGCAGCAGTCGGAGCTTGAGGAAAATTCCTAGTTTACAAGTTGTAATTACGAGTTCTATGAGGACATGAACGCATTTTACACGTTAACGTTACTTATCGTAATTACGACATGGCGTGAACACAGCTTTACATTAAGCCAGACTTGTACTGAATACAGACGCGCACTCACATATTTCTATTCCCTAGACAAAAAAAAAGGAAAATATATAGAGACCGATAGCAATTTTCCTACTTAGGAATTGCATATGATCTTTTTATCATGTTATTTCTAACATATATGTTTGTTTTGTGGGCGTGTCTACTGACAAGCATCTGAATTGAGTTGGTGTTCACAATCTGACATGTACGATGTTCTGATGAGCCCCCGAATGCAGCATGACCGCTGTGGATTTCAGATCTCACCTGTCGACCCACCAGGCCGGAGCCGCTGCTGCAGGTGCGAGAGTAATATTTAATGCACGTGTTCTTCAGGCACGGCTTACACTCCTCCCACAGGGCCTGTGTGGTTTCGTTACACACTGACTGCTCCTCATTCAGCTTCTCCTCCATCTCCTGTGCGACCTTCAGAGCGTCCTAATGCACACGGGAAATCTGGAGGTCTAGCACACTTCCAAACTCTTACAATAATAAAAAAAAAAAAAAATCAGAAAATCTTCTCTGACCTCTTTCTGCTTCTTGATTTCATCCAGCGATGACAGGAAGTTCTTGTGATCTTCCTCTGACCTCTCCATCACTGTCTTCATCTCCTTTACGCCATTAATGGCGTTTTCGATCTCCTTATCCACATATTTCTCTCCGAGCTGAGAGATCTCTGTAGATAGCACAGATACCATTAAGCACCGGCTGACACAGATCACTATTTTAACTGCACTGACAGGACATCTGTTATACTCACGTTTAAGGTCGTCATTGGCGGGAGGAAGCAGACATTCAGCGGAGATGTAGAGGAGTGAAAGGCCCAGCAAAAACCAACACACCCTCATCTTCAGCGAGTTCAGCTTTCAGATGCAGGAAACACACTAAGGTAGGGGAGAGAGATGTAACGTGACTTCCTCTGACACGTGAAACCAGACACTAGATCAACCCTGTATACATCATGGATACAAGAAACATAGATGCAGCATCCTTAAAATAAAACCATTGAGAATCTCTTCAGAATTACAGTGTGATGATGACTAGCTATGCAGATCATGTAGCTACTGCAGTAAGTCTCTCAGTGTAACACCAGCTTATTTAATACCTTAATTTACTTAATATATTTCATATACAGTCATGTCATATTTCATATATTATTGATAGCAGCCGGTTACTGAAGCTAGCTAGTTATCTAGCTACTCGAGTGACAACCCTTCTTTTAACACCTTATATCATGTAGTACTTTATAGAGTTAAAGTAGCTAGCTGTTTAGCCACTCCAGTGACAGCCCTTCAGTGTAATAGCCAGCTAGCTATACTTGCAACCTTTATTTATGTAGTAAAGTAATAGTAGCTAGCTGTTAAGCAACACTAGTGACAACCCTTCAGCTAGCTATATTTAATACCTTATATTATTTAGTACTTGATTTTATAGACTAATAGTAGCTAAATAACCAAGGAAGCTATTTAGACTATCAGAAAGACACTGGGCAAAAATGGCATCCATGGAAGAGCGGTGAGGTGAAAACCACTGTTAAGCCAAAAGAACATTAAGGCTCATCTGAATTTTGCCAAAACACACCTTGATGAGCCTTTTGGGAGAATGTTCTGTGGACCAATGAGTCGAAAGTGGAACACAGGGGTCCCGTTACATCTGGTGTAAATCAAACACAGAATTCCACAAAAAGAACATCATCCCTATGGTCAAGCATGGTGGTGGAAGTGTGATGGTGTGGGGATGCTTTGATGCTTCAGGGCCTGGGCAACTTGCAGTAATTGAGGGAAACATGAATTCTGCTTTCTACCACAAAATCCTAAAGGAGAATGTCCGGTCTTCAGTCCGTAAGTTGAAACTCAAGCGCAACCGGATTATGCAGCAAGACAATGATCCAAAGCATAGGAGTAAGTCCTAGTCCTAGAAGTAAGTGAAAGACTGATCTCCAGTCATCGGAAGTGTTTGGTTGCAGTTATTGCTGCTAAAGGTGGCACAACCAGATTTGAAGTTGAAGGGGGCAATTAGTTTTTCACATTGGTGACAGGTGTTTGATAACTTTTTTTTGCTTCCATAACAAATTTTGTATTTCGTTTGAAGATCTAAAAATATTTAGTATGAGATATACACAAAAACAGATGAAATTAGGATGGTGGCAAATACCTTTTCACAGCACTGTAATAACTCTTCTGCTTTGCACTGTTTTCAGACAAATTTTCAGCCACCAGTCATAAATAATCTGTGACCTGTCTGGATTGGATTTGAAAGATTAGGGGTTGGATTTGTATGTGCTACTTCACAATCAGCCAGAAAATAAGTACAGAAGATCAGTCTTTAATCTGTGTGTGGGCACGTGAGTACACTGTGAATTATTTTTCTCATCGTATTAGCTGACGACGGCACCCACAATCGTTTCCGAAGCTGCGCCACAATTCACAATCCATCTTGATGAGCAACTGGGGATTAGTCAGGCACTCAGCGTGCACTGACAGTGCTATTATGCTGAGAGAACGCCTGCATGCTGCGTCGGTGCACAGAGAACCTCTGAGCTTTTGCCAGATCAATGCAGGGAGCTTGGTTATATAAGAAGCACACGAGTTCTCCGCATTCAGTGCTTACTGAAATGTGAACGATACATGCTGCTGGCTGTAGAACCCCCAGTGCTGAGAAAACAAATCACACACATCTGACATTAGCGGTGTGCAAGACGACGTTATGTCATCGTGGTTTCTACCACAGTGCTGATGAAGTCTCGACTGGTCAGAAAGTGTCGATTCATTTTCTATAACAGCAGCTCTGATAATAGCGCTGGCTGTAATTCAAATCACAGGTTTATATTAATGTGCTTATTCGAACACGTTTCTATAGTAACAGCTTATTCACAGGACTTGTATTGCAGATGCTTCAACTAATCTTAGTCTTATAATAAATAGATTAAAAAGTGTCTAATTGTTGATGCACTAAATAAAGCTTTATGGAAAGAGGCTTTTTGGAAGGAGTCTGGGGGTCACTGTGGCTTAGTGATTCGCACACTTGCCTCGCATCTCCGGGGTTGGGGGTTCGAATCCCGCCTCCGCCCTGTGTACACAGAGTTTGCATATTCTCCCCGTGCTTTGGGGGTTTCCTCCAGGTTCTCCGGTTTCCTTCCCCAGTCCAAAGACATTCACTGTAGGCTGACTGGCATCGCTAAATTGTCCGTAGTGTGTGAATATTTGTGCGATTGCACCCCATCCAGGGTGTCGTCCGCTTTGTGCCCCGAGTTCCCTGGGATAGGCTCCAGGCTGCCTGCAACCCTGTGTAGGATAGGCGGTACGTAAAATGGATGGATGGAAGGAGTCTCTAGTGTCAGTTCTTGGTAGCATTCACAGGTAAAGCTTTTCCTTTAAGCTTTCCAACATCGGAGAGTCTAAGGATGGAGTACGTTTTGCAGTTTCTCTCTATAACACAGTAAATTTTTTTGTCTTATTATCTCTCTTCAAGAGAAAATGAGAGAACAGTTGTTTATAGCTGCTATAATGTAAGTGATAATATGAACTGACTGCGAATGTTCCATAACAGTAAATATATATACTATACTATAAACTGATAAAAGGTATGACATTAATCATTGTCAAATAGTTATTAATCATGTCAAAAAAGGTGGTAATCATTGTCAAATAGCTGTGGTAGAAGCAGAAATAATCATCACATCATCCTGTGGTCATAAAGATGTGGTATGGTACAATAAGCAGTCCATGAGCCAAAATTTTGTCATTATTTCTATTCCCAAAATAAGTTGTACTGGATTTGGATTTGGTTATCCTACCAGCGCAGGCACCAAGTATGCCAGTTGAGACATATGGGTGGAGCTATAAATAGTGCAGAAATTCTGTTTAACTAAAACTAATAGCCCTATTCTTTTTTTATTAATATTTTTTAACCTATATAAAATATCAGCCTATAGTTTTGTTTACACTAATTATAGTTCCTTAAAACTGCTATCATATTGGTGAAAAAAAATATTTATATCATATTCATACTGTAGTCTTTTTGACTACCTGTTTGTTTGTTAGCAAAGAGCTGACTCATTTAAATACTGGAATACAAAAGTGTTAAATTCATAGGTTTCTTTCTTTTCTTTTTTTTTAATTAATGTGGTATTTATTATCAAACAAAATAGATATCAGATATCATGCTGTCCTGAAAAAATATTGTGAAAGTATCACTTTTGGCTTTGATGGCAGGGGCAGGCTAAGCCATTTCTCTACTCCTTCTGCTGCGTTTGTTATCCAGCAAATTCCAGACAGTGCTTTAGTGTTTGTTTTGATGACCTCAAAAACAGACAGAAAAAAAATGTCCCTGGCAGGTTGTCTTTAGTGTTTATATATATATATATATATAATTTTTTTTTTTGTTTTTGTTTAGCGAAGCAGATGGCCTGGCTTGGGATCAGAGGCGTCCTGACAAACCTGGAGTTGTGCTGCAGTGAGAGAGAGCAGTATGACATGAACCTGCTTTACCCTGCCACCCCTTCATGGTTTGGAGCTGAGAGTCAAATTCCTTTCTGCACTGAAAAATCAATACACATTCACCTCAGGGAGGGTGAGCGAGCGGCCACACTGTTTAACCTTCTGTGTGTGCAGTTACACAATTATACAACAATGCCAGAGTTAAAGAAAAAGGTTAGTTGATATATATATATATATATATATATATATATATATATATATATATATATATATATATATATATATATATATATATATATATATATATATATATATATATATCTGCTTTCATTTAATTCTGGGTATTACTACAATACATTTCTTGTAGTGTATTTTTCCTGTTTTATAATAGGATTACATACAAGTATCAGATTAAAAAACTTCATTTTATCTGCATATTGAAATATTCACCTTTACTTGGATTTGGGTTAAGAAAATGTTTGCGCGTTGGTACTATTTTATACTACTACTAATAATAATAATAATAATAATAAATATTATTATTATTATTATTATTATTATTATTGGTGGAAGTAGTATTATTATATTGTGTGTGTGTGTATAAGTAATGAGTAAGTAATATTTATCAGACTTAATGAACAGGAAGATATTTTTTTCTGTCTGGCTTATGCAACAAATAAGAGCATTTTAAAAACTTTCATATTTAACCAAAATGAAATACGTACACTATTAATGTGTTAGTGTTGCTTATGAAGCGTATTTTGAAAGTAATTACTGGACACTGCTGCATCTGGCTCTGCAAAAACAGAGGATATAAACATTCCCACCCATTCTGTTCATGCACAGCTGCAACTTCTGTGAAATTATTTCAGGACTGACACAGAAGGATGCAATATGCAAACAAAAGCGCTCAAGACAATGTCTTAATGTTTCACTGTGTGTTATCATCATCATAATCATCACTGATCTCATACAACTCATCATTCAGGCGCAACTTCGTGCGCATTAACGGTTATTATGATGATGATGATGATGATGATGATGATTATGATGAAACCGTTTTATCAAGTGTGAGTATTATTATAATTGCGACACTGTGTTCTGTCCCTGTGGTGAAGAATTCAAATGTGGGAAGATAACGCGCACTTACCGAGCCGTCTGTCGCGCAGCTGGATCCGTGCGTTCTCCGTTTCCCTCCGCGCGCGCGCCCCGTTATTTATACCGCGAGGTGGCGACGTGATTCAGCACGCGAGAACGAATCCCTCCTCACTCAACCCTCCGTCTACCCCCTCCCCCCTTACCAACATGCACCCCACCCTTGTTTCTGCACTGCTGGACTTTTCCAGAAGTGTCACGCGCCCCTCTCTCTCTCTCTCTCTCTCTCTCGCTCTCTCTCTGTCCGCTGCCTGAGGGAGGCGGGTTGCCAGATTGGAGAAATTGTACTCCTGATTTAAGTATTTATCTGCTTGAATTACCTCTTACTATGTACAGTGGGTTTAAAATGTGTTCACAACCCTTCACATTTGCACAGTTTATTGTAACCGGATTAATTGCACTTTTTGGCCATAAATTTACTGACATTAATCCATAATAACAAAACGTGTGTTTAGCTATTTTTTCATACTATAAAAACAAAAACTGTCGTTCCATATAGATATGTATATGTTCTTTTCACTGACGTCACTGTGACCTACGCAAATACCCACAATGCAACACGTTTGTAAGACGTTTGTAGCCATTTTATTACCTAGCTATATACCCAAACGTATGGCCAAATGTACTGTATGTGGACTCAAGACCATCACACCAATATGTGGTTCTTTCGTAAACTGTTGCTACAAAGTTGGAAGCACACACTTGTACAGAATGTCTTTGTATGCTTTAGCATGTAACATGACAATGGCCCTCTGCCATTGTCCATGAAGACATGAAGACACAGTTTGCCCATGAAGACATAGTTTGCCAAGGTTGGAGTGGAAGCACTCGAGTGTCCCGCACAGAGCCCTGACTTCAACCCCGCTGAAGAGCTTGGAACACCGACTGCATGACCGGCCTCCTCACCCAACATCAGTGCCTGACCTCACTAATGCTCTGGTGGCTGAATGAGCACAAATCCCCACAGCCATGCTCCACAATCTGGACTGGGATGTTCAACAAGCACATATGGGTGTGACTGGTCAGGTGCCCAGATACATTTGACTGTGTAGGGTAAAGTAGGTGACCATTTGCCTACATTTACTTTAACAGGAAGATGGGCATTGAGCTCTCTCTGGAAGAACTCTGTTGTTTGTCAATATCTTTGAGATTTTAAAAAAATTTAAATTGTCTAAGTTGTACATCACATACCAATGTTTGATTAATCCACCATATCTATGGAGTTGTAAGGATGTATGAGTTAAACAGGGCATAATGTTTCATATTACCATAATGAACCTTAAGCTGGCTGGGGTAATGTACAACCCAATTTCTGTAAAAATTGGGACTTTTTTTTCTAAAATGCAATAAAAACAAAAATCTGTGATTTGTCAAGTCTCTTGAAACTTTAATTAACTGACAGAAGTACAGAGAAAAGATATTCAATGTCCAAATTCACTGACCAACTTAATTGTATTTTGTAAATATAAACAAATTTAGAATTTGATGCCTTTAACACACTCAACAAAAGTTGGGACAGAGGCAAAATAAGACTGAAAAGTTTATAGAATATTCAAGTAACACCATTTTGGAGTATCAGGTTAATTTGGTAGCAGGGGAGGGTATCAGGATTGGGCATAAAAGGAGCATCAACCAAAAGTTCAGTCTTTGCAAGCAAGGATGGGTCGTGGCTCACCACTTTGTGCCGAACTTCGTGAGAGAATTGTCAGTCAGTTCAAAAAGAACATCGCTCAACACAAGATTGAACGCTTCGAGCCCTCAGGCAGCATTGCCTGAGAAATCGTCATGCTACTGTGATAAATATAACTACATGGGCTCGGGAGTTGCAAGTTGACATTTCAACTTGTTTTCAGGAAAAATGGACGTTGAGTTAGTGCCAAAGATGAAAAAGACCAACCAGACTGTTATAAGCGAAAGGTGCAAAAGCCAGCATCTGTGATGGTATGGGGGTGCATCAGTGCCCACGGCATGGGTGACTTGCATATGTGTGAAGGTACCATTGACGTGGAGGCATATATGCCATCAGGTTGAAGTCTTTTCCCAGGAAGTCCATGGTTATTTCAGCAGGACAATGCCAGGCCTCATTCTGCACATGCTACAACAGCATGGCATCGTAGACACAGAGTGCGTGTGCTTGACTGGCCTGCCAGCAGTCCAGATCTGTCTCCTATGGCGCATCATGAAGAGGAGAATCAGACAATGGCAAAAATTCCACTTGCAAAACTGCAACAATTAGTATCCTCAGTTCCCAAATGATTAAAAAGTGTAAATAAAAGGAAGGGTGATGTTACACAGGGGTAAACATGCCTCTGTCCCAACTTTGTTTTGAGTGTGTTGAAGGCATTAAATTCTACATTTGTTTATATTTACAAAATACAATTAATTTGGTCAGTGAAAACATTGAATATCTTTTCTTTGTACTTTTGCCAGTTAATTAAAGTTTCAAAAGACTTGACAAATCACAGATTTTTTTTTATTACATTTTAGAAAAAATCCCAACTTTTATGGAAATTAGTAGTAATTCAGGATTCACATTCAATGTAAATTTGTATTGACAACATTTTACTTTGTCATGAGACTAAAAAAAAAACAAATAGAAATGTAAGAGCATAATGTTATGAACGGATGATCGTTTGATCCAACTTCTCCTGGGTTGTGATTTAAACCATTTATTCAGTACTTTGTGGAACTTTTGGCATCAATTACAGCTTTGAGTCTTCCTGGGGAAGTCTCTACAAGCGTTGCACAACTGGATTTGGGCAGTTTCTGCCATTTTTCCTGTCAGATCTTCTCAAGGTCCATCAGATTGGATGGGGAGAGTCTGTGAACTGTGAACCATCTTCTAGGGTTTCTACACATGTCTAGTAAGTCTGGAAAAGTATGGAATATAACAATGTTTATTTTGAAAACATGAAAAAGGCTAGAAATTTATACAGTGATTAATAGAAAAGTATGGATATTTGGTCAAAGCAATATTGAGTCAAGATATTTTATTCACCAACACAGCCTCCCTAATGCATATTATATTTTATATTTTCCCTTTTCCTAACAGATGTGCACAGCAGCATGTGGCCTATGTTAGTTTTACCTGATAAAATAGCAACTCCATATACAACAAATGTTCACAATATACTGAGTTTGCATCTGCTGAGTTATTTCAACCCATCTGTGTCTAATTTAATTGTTTTTAAACTGATTAACATATGAAATTACTTCTACCTTTGATCTATAATAAATTCAATACACCTTTCCAGGATGAAATATTCATGAAATATGTATTATTGAACAATTGTACACTCACTGAGCACTTTATTAGGAACACTATACTAATGATGGGTAGGGCCTCAGATTCAGCTCCGGTGAATCTGAAGAACACAATTCATTGTCATGTTCATGAAACCAGTTTGAGACGACTTTTGCTTTGTGACATGGTGCATTATCATGCCGGAAGACGCCATTAGAAGACGGGTAAATTGTGGCCATGAAGGGATGCCAATGCTCAGCAACAATACTCCTATAAGCTGTGGCATTCAAGCGATAATTTATTGGTATTAATTGGCCCAACGTGTGCCTAGAAGACATTCCCCACACCATTACACCACCTCCACCAGCCTGTACTGATGACAAAAGGCAGGTTGGGTCTGTGGATTCATTCTGTTGGTGCCAAATTCTGACCCTACCATCTGTGTGCCTCAGCAGAAATTGAGATTCATCAGACTTGGCTGTTCTTGGCTGATATAAGTGGGACCTGACCTGGTCTTCTGCTGTTGTAGCCCATGCATCTCAGGGTTCGACGTGTTGTGCATTCTGAGATGCTTTTCTGCTCACCACAATTGTACAGCAAACGGGGACTAAATCTGAAATGGGATGTTTAAAAAGCTCTATATGAGCGTTATGGCCAGGTGTCCACAAACCTTTAGCCATATAGTGTAAATAACCTGGTAATAATGGTCTACCAGCTGGGTCTGTGTTTTGGCAACTGGTAGCTGGTTAGATCAAACTGAATCTTTCAGCAGGGATAACACACATGACTCAACTCACAAACTAATAACCAAGACCTTCCTGGACTGAATCTGATGTGTTAGAGATTTCTAAGTGAATAGAAATCACTGTACTGTTGAGATCTTACACTTCCGCAATTGGGAATAGAGAGGCTTTAAAACTGTAACCGAGCTGAAAACATCAATCTGGCAACCCTGTTCCACGACGTGCTTGAACCAAAGGCTTACGGGATAAAAACATCCAGTCATTAACGGGCAAGAATAAAGTCATGTTGTTGATCAATCTGCTGAAGTGACCACATTTATGAAGGAGTGAATCAGCAGAGACACATCAGCTGACCTACTTAAGCAGATCTTCAGCTTGGACTGTGAAATGCATGTACAGTGAATAACATCTGCATTAGTAGTGCACCAGTGTCTAATCCATCCTGTGGGGAAAGTGCACAGGGATTCAGTGTAAACAAGTTTAAACTGTGGTTTTAAACGAGTGGCTCGATTTTCATGCACTTCAACGCCAAGCAGCTGTGAGTCCAGATTTTCAGTTTTCCAGCACAGGCTTTATTTTTCAGTGTGATGGAAAACAGCCTTATGCATGGAAGCCCTGAATTGTATGTTGAAGTGAATTCAATATTTCATCACTTAATAGCTCATTATTCCCAGATGTTATCTCATTATTTCGACTTTCACAAATCACAACTTAAAACATATTTATTTCTTCAGTAATTGAAATTGTAAATGAATAAACAGTTGAAATAATTATATCATTGCTCTTTTGTTTGTTGTTCTCCTGTGTTTATTAGTTTGGAATGTAAAGTGTCCTTGAGTTGTTGTTGTTGTTGTTGTTGTTGTTATTATTATTATGGGGCATGGGGTGGTTAGCACATTTGCCTCACACCTCCAGGGTTGGGAGTTTGATTCCTGCCTCTTCCCTGTGTGCGTGGAGTTTGCATGTTCTCCCTGTGCTTCGGGGGTTTCCTCTGGTTTGTTCCCCCAGTCCAAAGACATGCGTTGTAGGCTGATTGGCATTTCCAAATTGTCCATTGTGTGTGTGTGTGTGTGTGATTGTGCCCTGCAATGGGTTGGCACCATGTCCCGGGTGTCCCCCTCCTTGTGCCCTGGGACAGGCTCCAGGCTCCCTGCAACCCTGTGTAGGATAAGTGGTACAGAAAATGGATGGATAGATATTATTAACTTAATATTTAATTATTCTGACCTAATAACTTGTAAATTAATGTTATATTGTTATTTTGTTATCTCATTATTTTGATTAAGTCATTAATCTAACATATTATGCCTTTATTTTGACATCTCTCTTTATTTCAGCTTAATATTTAATACCCCACAATACAGTGGGGGAAAAAAGTATTTGATCCCCTGCTGATTTTGTACGTTTGCCCACTGACAAAGAAATGATCAGTCTATAATTTTAATGGTAGGTGTATTTTAACAGTGAGAGACAGAATAACAACAAAAAAATCCAGAAAAATGCATTTCAAAAAAGCTATAAATTGATTTGCATTTTAATGAGGGAAATAAGTATTTGACCCCTTCGACTTAGTACTTGGTGGCAAAACCCTTGTTGGCAATCACAGAGGTCAGATGTTTCTTGTAGTTGGCCACCAGGTTTGCACACATCTCAGGAGGGATTTTGTCCCACTCCTCTTTGCAGATCCTCTCCAAGTCATTAAGGTCATTTTCAATGCCCTGGCTGGGGGAAGGAGGTTCTCACCCAAGATTTGACGGTACATGGCCCCGTCCATCGTCCCTTTGATGCGGTGCAGTTGTCCTGTCCCCTTAGCAGAAAAACACCCCCAAAGCATAATGTTCCCACCTCCATGTTTGACAGTGGGGATGGTGTTCTTGGGGTCATAGGCAGCATTCCTCCTCCTCCAAACACGGCGAGTTGAGTTGATGCCAAAGAGATCTGACCACACCTGACCACAACACTTTCACCCAGTTCTCCTCTGAATCATTCAGGCAAACTTCAGATGGGCCTGTACATGTGCTTTCTTGAGCAGGGGGACCCTGCGGGCGCTGCAGGATTTCAGTCCTTCACGGTGTAGTGTGTTACCAATTGTTTTCTTGGTGACTATGGTCCCAGCTGCCTTGAGATCATTAACAAGATCCTCATGTGTAGTTCTGGGCTGATTCCTCACCGTTCTCATGATCATTGAAACTCCACGAGGTGAGGTCTTGCATGGAGCCCCAGACCGAGGGAGACTGACAGTTTCTTCCATTTGCGAATAATCGCACCAACTGTTGTCACCTTCTCACCAAGCTGCTTGGCGATGGTCTTGTAGCCCATTCCAGCCTTGTGTAGGTCTACAATCTTGTCCCTGACATCCTTGGACAGCTCTTTCAGAGAGATTAGGGGCACTAGCTTTAAGAGAGTGCTCCTAATCTCAGCTCATTACCTGTGTAAAAGACACATGGGAGCCAGAAATCTTGCTGACTGATAGGGGATCAAATACTTATTTCCCTCATTAAAATGCAAATCAATTTATAACTTTTTTGAAATGTGTTTTTCTGGATTTTTTTGTTGTTATTCTGTCTCTCACTGTTAAAATACACCTACCATTAAATCTATAGACTGATCATTTCTTTGTCAGTGGGCAAACATACAAAATCAGCAGGGGATCAAATACTTTTTTCACCCACTGTATATCAGTAACACTAATTTATTAAACATTAGCTTATAATTATTATTCAGTATGTTTAAGCTGAAATAACAACATAGCACTTTTTTTTTCACAACTTGCAGTTCAGGGCATCTGTAGAAGAAGAAGGTTTTATTAAATAAAATACTTTTATTGATAGATTGTGGGGTATTATATATTAAGTATAAAATACAAACACTATGTTCAGAGATATTTCAAAATAATGACATGATATTTTGAAATTATGGGTTATTAAGTCGAAGTAATAAGACACTCAGTCAAATAACTTGATAATATCTTGAAACAAGTTGTTACATAGAAAAAATTAGATATTGAGCCGAAATAGCAAGATATTAATATCACATTATTTCATATTGTCAAGTCAAAATAACCAGATATTAAGTAAAAATAATTACATTATATTTATATATCTTGAAATAATGAGTAATTAAGCCAGAACTGTGAAATAGTAAGTTGTAATAAGATATTACACTGAAATAACAACATACTCAATCTCAAAATACCAAAATAGAGTATAGAAATTAATAAAGTAATAATTAATCAAATAAAGTAGAAATCCTGATATATGACTTAATTTTTTTAAATATATATATAATTATGCAGCTCTATGCATGGGATAATATGACCTAAATGTAATCTATTTTACAGTGTATCCATGAGGTTAAATGAAAAGTGTATGTGTCCTGGGACAGAACATCAATGCAAAATAAAATGTAAACTCAATAGGAAAATAGTCATAAAAGAATAAAATGCAAGACTTTTGGTAGTGAGCCTTGGAGAATATGCAAAGACTGGCCAAGCAGTCAGTCAAGTATAATAACTGAGAGAATGTTACAAATGCTGCTCTTAGGATACCAGGCAATTATTTACATTTACATTTACAGCATTTGGCAGACGCCCTTATCCAGAGCGACTTACAATTATCTCATTTTTTTATACAACTGAGCAGTTGAGGGTTAAGGGCCTTGCTTAAGGGCCCAGCAGTGGCAGTTTGGCGGTGTTGAGATTGGAACTCACGGCCTGCCGATCAGAAGTCCAATGTCCTAACCACTGAGCAATTATAAAGGCAAAGCCTGGCCATCTGAACATACACTATTTAACCATTTTATTATATGTAGGCCTAATGATATAATTGTTAGAAACTAAATGTCCTTGTCTTTTTCCATTTTGTCCTAACAGTATACATACTTTTGCACATAACTCTAGCTCGCAAGCACAAAGGTCGGTCCCTGAAGTTTGCACCCGATAAACATGTGACTCATGCCCCAGAGTCTGCAGGGTAAACATTGTTTATAATGCTGATAATTATATGCTGTGCCATTCACTGCTGTAAATGGATTTAGACATTTGGTTATTAGGTTTGCTGTGGTGAAGACAGATGGTGCTGGTGGTTGTTTGGTGAATGTTATTACTCGTCATGTCTAGGTCCTGGGCTGGTTGTTTGTCCGGCGTTTCAGGAGCCGGGGGGGGGCTGTGGTTGCAAAAACACAAGGGACTCATTTTCACCCTGAGTTATAACATACAGATTAAATATGTATGCATTTGTACAAAAGCGTGTTTTACATTTATTTCATCATACAGTGATGAATACTGTAGCTATATACTCAAAGGCTGAGGGTTTAAAGGAAACACTGACCCTGAAACACACTAAATATGTTTATATTGAAATATTTGTGATGTGTTTAATGTCCTAATTTGTTGGTTGGTGCTGATGTCTGGTAGTGCAGTTACAACTGTGTATATTAGGAACAATTTCAACAATCTCAAACATAAGGGATAACAGACAGAGTTCAATATTAACACTCAAAAACGGAAGAACAAGAGTTTCTTTTCTCACTCACCATTTTCCAGCAACATAAATATCATATTAATGAGAAATCCAACATAGAAATAGTAGAGACAGCAAATGTTGGAGTCAGAATGGAGTGCAGCTACTGTATATCACACAGCCGTGGCAGAGACTCGGCTTGGCTAGTTGGAGGTCTACGAGATGATGATCGTGATGATGTTGAAGGCAGTATTAGCCTGAAAGTTGAAGCTTTGGAAGCTGATCTGTTTGAGCAGAGTGTACAGATGAGGAGGTGAGAGAGCTGGACAGACTAAAGCGCTGCTGCATCGGTAGAGATTTAGTAAGGGCTACATATCACTGCACTTCTATCGACAGGAAAACAGACCAACATGTTGATGGAAGAAAAAATGTATAATTTTATTATGAAACAAAAATCTTGAACGCCATTTGTTCAGGGTGGAGTTTTCCCTTTAAGGACTTGGTGAAATAGTGGCTGTTTGGTACTATTTGTTTCTCCAACACGGTACAGCTACACTTCCACTAATATGAGTGCCAAAGCATTACATAATTATATGTTTCCTAATGCAGGGCTAAAATATAATAACCATGGAGGATTTTGCAGGTTTTTACCTCAGGGTTTAACAACATATTTTAGTACCTAAAGTCAAATCCTTCCACGTCTACACACAGCACAGAGATATAATTATCAACACCAGTTGCACAAAGGATGATGGAAACTTTACATGTGTGTAGCTTGCTCAAGGAAAGGTAATAAAGGCAATACTGCTCCTATTCTGCTTTGTTCATGTCTTATTTCAACAGTGGTCATAAAAATAGCGTGAGCCATTTGAATTGTTTTCTTGGTAACAAAATAACAGTGATGTCACCATTTCACAGAACAGCAGTATTTTTGTTTTTGGAACTGAACACATTTTCCTTTCCTGTTGCAAGCAGTGAGCTTTAACCATTCAGCTAACTCTGACCAATATTTTCAATCAAATAAGAGCCTATGCATGCTTTTTCTTTTTTTGATTTGTATTGTACCACCAATATGTAAAGTAATATCAGTATTTTCCATGTGTTAAAGACAAGACTCTATGCAATCTTCCTCTGGGCCTTAAACCTGCTTTATAATTTATTTATATTACCATGTACACCACTATTATTAGCAGTATAAACAGTATTAATGGAAATAATGTCTCGTATATTTTGGCATTGAGTTGTTGTTTTTTTGGCCTATGACATACTTTGACACCTCAACTTTAAGAAGCATAAATATATTTAACATGATAAAATATATTAATGCATGATTACTTCATACAGTGAATGTCATACTCTGATCAAGTTGTTGGATAGCTGTGTGCGAAATAGCTACTTTTGAGAGTAATGAGACTTCAAAAAGACTTTCATACAAAAAACAGCTATACCATGTTCTACCAGAAAGTTGACTTATTAATACTATATATTAATACTAATAATAAGAAATAATACACTGATTTTGGGCTAATATCAGTGAGACTCTCATGTTATCCCCACATAGGTTCCCTTTGCTTTTGGTATCTTGCCTCATATTCTGTTCCTGGGATAGGCTCCGGATCCACCATGACCCTGACCAGGATAAAGTACTTACTGAAGATGGATGGATGAATGAATGAATGAATGAATGAGTGAATGAGATGCTTTTGGTAGGGCACCAGTATAAATTTCAGGCCTCTGACAGGTTAATGCACTGCGCTGTCCAATTAGCAGAGAAAATGTATTATTATTATTATTATTATTATTAGTAGTAGTAGTAGTAGTAGTAGTAGTAGTGGTAGTAGTAGATATTTAAGCTTTTATACATCCCTGGCACAAATTATGGAATCACCACACTTAGAGGATGCTCATACAGCTTTTTTTTTTTACTTTGTAGCAAATAAACAAATCACAGATATGACACAAAACAATTTTTGTATAATAGCTGAACATTCTGGCTTCATGAAACATACCTCAAACAAATTAAATTAAATTGTTTTAATTAATGGCATATTTTTTTCCAGATCAAGTAGAGGAAAAAATTATGGAACCACTCAATACTGAGGAAAAAAATATGGAGTCATCAACAAAAAAAAATCAGAATTAGTATTTTGTTGCTCCTCCTCTGGCTTTTATGATGATCTAAATTCTTTGAGGTATGGACTTCACTAATGAAAAACATCAATCATGAAATTCTCCATCAAGCTGGTTCCAACATTCTCAAATAGCCGTTGACAGATCAGCTTTGCAGGATGGAGCCTTGTCATGGACCAGTTTTTTAAATTTCCACTATAAATTTTCAATCGGAAATTTACCAGCATCTCCTTGGCCAATGCAGATTCATCACTGAATATCACTTTCATCCAGTCATCCACACTTCATGATTGCCTCTCTTTAGCCCACTGTAACCTTGTTTTCTTCTGTTTAGGTGTTAGTGCTGGTTTTTGTTTGGCTTTTCTGTATGTAAATCCCATTTCATTCAGCCGATTTCTTACAGCTCTGTCACAAACATTAACTCCTGTTTCCACCCATTTGTTTTTCATTTGTTTTGTTGTGCATTTTCTATTTTAAGGCATATTGCTTTGAGTTTTCCATCCTGACATTTGCCGTCTCTCCTCTTCAGTTCACCCCACAGGTTTTCTATGGGTTTAAAGTCAGGGGCCTGGGATGGTGGTCAGTAAACCATTTTTGTGTTGATTCTGATGTATGTTTTAGATCATTCTCCTGCTGGAAGATCCAACCACAGTCCATTTTAAGCTTTCTGGCAGAGACAGTCAGGTTCTCATTTATCTGTTAATATTTGATAGAGTCCATGATGCCATGTATCCTAACAAAATGTCCAGGTCCTCTGGCAGAAAAACAGCCCGAAAACATTAAAGAACCACCACCATATTTAACAGTGGGCATGAGGTACTTTTCCATATGGCTACAGTGGGTATAGAAAAGAATCACTCCCCCCCTTTAAAATAATCACATTTTATTGTTGCTTTTCAGCCTGAAATGAAGACAGACACAGTTTTTGTTTTATCCAGCTGTATTTACTCAGTGCAACTTATAACATCCAAGTGAAAGATATAACACCAACATGCCAGAAAAAATTAAAAAATTAAAAAAACAGAATCACTGAGTTGGAAAAAGGATCACCCCCTTGTGTCAGTATTTTGTTGAACCACCTTTTGCTTTAATTACAGCCTTTAGTCTGTTGGTATATGTCTCTACTAACTTTGCACATCTAGACTTTGCAATATTTCCCCACTCTTCTTTGCAGAACTGCTCAAGTTCAGTTAAATTTGATGGTGACCGTTTGTGGACTGCAGTCTTCAAGTCGTTCCACAGATTTTCAATGGGGTTTAAGTCTGGGCTCTGACTAGGCCATGCAAGGACATTCAACTTTTTCTCCTTCAACCACTGTGTGGTCAGTTTTGCTGTGTGCTTTGGGTCATTGTCATGTTGGAAGGTAAACCTTCTTCCCATTGACAACTTTCAGGCAGAGGGCAGCAGATTTTCCTCAAGAATTTGATGGTATTTTGCCCCATCCATTTTTATATCCATATCCATATATATATATATATATATATACCCAGATTAGAATAGATTACAAGGTATTTTAACTACTTTTAACTATACTTTATCTTTATGGAAATCCTCAGTGTGTTAAAAGTGTGAAAGATGGAAATACAGAGGAAGAAACTTTAAGAAGAACCAGGTCTCAGTAGGGGGAGCTCATCCTCCACTACCCGGCACTGGGAATCATACAGATATTTTCATTTAGCCCATGGTCATATAATTACTTGTTGACGGGTGTGGGTTAATTTTGTTATATCGGGACACCTTTAAAGAAGCTTTGGTCAAATACTTACTCACATTCCAAAAAAAAATGCTCTTGCATATTGAATTGCATCATCAATGAGAATGTTGATTTAAAGACAGAGTTGGTTATAGCCAGTGGCTGAGATCAAGCTATTGTTTTTTAATACATTTTATTGTTTGAGTTCAATTAATCATTATCACTTTGTATTTTATGATAATGTTGCAATTTAACTATTTCTATACCTTATATTAAACCAGAATATATTTCTATGTAAATACAACCCCAATTCCAAAAAAGTTGGGACACTGTGTAAAATGTAAATAAAAACAGAATACAATGATTTGAAAATCTCATAAACCCATATGTTATTCACAATAGAACATAGAAAAATATCAAATGCTTAAACTAAGGAAATGTACCATTTTAAGAAAAAAATTAAGTAATTTTGAATTTGATGGCTGGAACACATCTCAAAAAAATTGGGACGGGGCAACAAAAGGCTGGAAAAGTAAGTGTTACTAAAAAGAAACAGCTGGAGGAACATTTTGCAACTAATTAGGTTAATTAGATGGGCAGAGGTTCACCAATCTGCAAAAAACTGCGTCTACAAATTGTGGAACAATTTCAGAATAATTTTCCTCAACATAAAATTGTGAAGATTTTGAAATTGTGAAGATTTTGTTTGATTCTCTGAATCAAAAGATTCAGAGAATCTGGAGAAATCTCTGTGCGCAAGGGACAAGGGCAACAATCAATATTGCATCCCTGTGATCTTCGGGCCCTCAGGTGGCACTGCATTAAAAACAGGCATGATTCTGTAATGGAAATCACTGCATGGGCTCAGAAACACCTCCAGAACTCATTGTCTGTGAACACAGTTCGCCGTGCCATCCACAAATGCTGGTTAAAGCTCTATCATGCAAAGAAGAAGCCATATGTGAACATGATCCAGAAATGCCGCCATCTTCTCTGGGCCAAATGGACTGAGGCAAAGTGGAAAACTGTTCTGTGGTCAGACGAATCGAAATTTGAAATTCTTTTTGGAAACCATGGACCTCTGGACTAAAGAGGACTAAAGAGGAGATGGACCATCTGGCTTGTTATCAGCGCTCAGTTCAAAAGCCTGCATCTCTGTTGGTATGGGAGTGCATTAGTGCCTATGGAATGGGTAGTTTACACATCTGGAAAGGCATCATCAATGCTGAAAGGTATATACAGGTAGTAGACTCCGGGTGCTGAACTGGTCTGCCTGCAGTCCAGACCTTTCACCAATTGTTGTTTAAAGAAGAGAGAATGCTACTCAGTGGTAAACATGGCCCTGTCCCAACTTTTTTGCGACGTGTTGCTGCCATCAAATTCAAAATTACCTTATTTTTCCCTTAAAATGGTACATTTCCTCAGTTTAAACATTTAATATGTTTTCTATGTTCTATTGTGAATAACATATGGGTTTATGAGATTTGCAAATCATTGCATTCTGTTTTTATTTACATTTTACACAGCATCCCAACTTTTTTGGAATTGGGGTTGTATAATTTCAGTTATACAGTAATGATTAAAGAAATACTTCCAGCTCCAGAATTTCTTGCACCATTTGTTGAAGCTGATAAAAAAATTGTTGTGGTTTTATCTTGTTTTATTTTCTTACCCCATTTCTTCTACTTACCCCTGTATCCCCTCCTCTCTAAGGGTTTTGATGGATAGGTGGATCAGATAAATACGGTGGCCCAGAAAGGCAAGGCACCAAAAATAAGTGAACTTTAAATTTAAAAAGTCAATTTTAAATAATGTGCACTACTTAAAAATGCCAAAGTAATGTTGAATCTTTCTTTAGGCAAAGTAATTTACTGATCGCTTGTCATTGCTCAACACTCAACAAATTCATTTGTTCATTCATCTTCAGTAAGCACTTTATCCTTGTTTCAGCATGTTTTTGAACAGTGGGAAAAAAGCCAGAAAACCCGGATGGAGAACCAGGGAGAACATGTGAAACTGCACACAGATAGTAACCAGCTTTACCTCTTACTGTTACAAAGTGCTGACACTGGAGACTCCTTCCAACACCTCCAAGTTTTACCATATTAAGGTTTATGCTTTCATTTGCTAAATAACTATATGATTCCATGTATTTATTATTATGCTTAAATTATTCAGATTATATACTTAGATTCAGTCACTTTCATCATGGAACTCGTTTTTGCTGTAATATTGCTGCTATACTTGTGCTACTACGTACATTACACAATAGCTTACAGGTTACCACTGTTTGTGTATTTATTGTCCTGTGTATTTCCTGTCGTGTGTATTTATTATTTTGTTCTGTGTTTTTATTGTCTTGCACTCTTGTGTATTTGCACTTTATGTAGTCTTACGTACTGTTCTGTGTTGCACCATGGTCCTGAAGAAACGACATTTTGTTCCAATGTATACAAGCTATATGGAGGAATGACGATTAAAAACCCGCTTGACTTGACGTGACTTGATTATGTGGAGTATGGAGCTGAAAACCTTCTGACCAATCAGAATTTATCAGTACTTTGGTATGAAAGTTATTACAGATGTAAAGTAAAACCATCACTCTAATGTTTATTGGCGTTCAGTTAAAATTCAATAACTTCAACACAAGTATAAATAATGCCAGGTTGAATCGAACTGCAAGTCAATTCAACGGCAATAACACAACTATGAAAAGTGATGTTTATATGATACCAAATATTTAAAATCTTTTAACTGTTTGTGTCTTGTTCATGAAAGATTTAGAAATGAAAAGCTATACAGACTCAATAAATAAAAAAATATATATCTTTGCATATATTTATCTATTCTGCTTAATTGTAGTATTTATATAAAAAAGAATTCTGTGTTGCAATAATAAGGGGTTGCTTGAATTTTTTACACTGAAAGGGGTCTCTGGCATCTTGAGATAACCATCAGATTACGGAAATTACATCACACTCAGTCACACACTCGCACTCCATTTGTCAGCCAAATGTGCCGTTTTGGCAGCTAGATGTAAGCTGGTGGGCTTGAAGTCATTAGAGTCCTGTTCAAACCTGTGAGATACTCTGCTTTAACACACGCCTGGCAGTGCACTAGTGAAATGAACAGGCAAAGTGAACGCTCCCTTTTCTCCTAACAGGGCAGTGATGAGAATTTCACATCAGACACTACACACTTCAGCATATTTCAGCATGACGTACTGTGGTGCATTTATCGTAATTCTGTAATCTCTGTGATTTTCAGATAAATGTTCAAGAGTTCAGGTGTAATGTCTTCCAGACGTTGAGTGTAATCACTGTGTCAGGTTTCAGGACACATGAACTGATATTACAGTGTGTGAAATTTGCTTGCCACAACATCATTGAGATGTTTATTTACCCTTTTCATTTCATTTCCTAAAATAAGACGTTCCATGTGAGTAATCGGTGTGTTTCTCTTCCGCAAACTCGATATCCATCACTCGCTCCAGATGTTTGTTTGCGCTAAGCTGACTTGATCGAGATCACGTGCTATGTTCACATATGCACATCTGCATGGATGCAATCGATGTGGTCTAAATACTCACCCGAGGATGGATTCCGACTGCGAGCCTGCTGTTTGGAGTAAATCTTAATAACCAGTTCTCATTCTCTCTTTTTTTGTCAGGGATGGGTTTTTTTTTTGTTTGTTTGTTTGTTTTTTGCTATTTCACTTAGTCAACAAACCTCAAAGGACTAGACCAGGATTATAGCCTTCCAAATAATATAATTATCATTCCTTTAAAGAAGCCTTATTTTTAGCAGCCCATCCAAGGTACATCTTTCCGAGGGATAATTTTGCTATAAATGACTGCTATATTTAATTGTGTATTTATTTATTTTTATTTTTTAAATATAAAATCTTCTACATGAATGTTGTGAGTCTGTGTGTGTGTGTGTGTGTGTGTGTGTGTGTGTGTGTGTGTGTGTGTGTGTGTGTGTGTGTGTGTGTGTGTGTGTTTTCCAGGCAGCATTTCTTCACTGAATGGAATTCCTCTGGCATGAATCAAGGAAGAGTTTGCTCTCAGAAGCTCATCCAAACTATTTGAAGAGCATCTTGCAGTATTTATCAAACTTGATGTGTTGCCATTATTCATTGAATCGCTGCTTCTGAGGATTGCTTGCAAACTGCCAGCTATTTCTGTGACTATAAAATGCACACTACATTCCTGTTGTGTTTTTAATGGCCTTAATAAAACACAATATAGCCGATCAATATTACCTGCAATATAACCGATCAGCCAAGACATTCTTGGTGACGGTTGGATATTGATGAAAACCCTGATGTTTGGGGAAAGTGTGAGATTTGTTGTTGTTTTTTTTTTTACATACTTTTTTACACAATACTAAACTGCGGCCAGGGTCTTCAGATCCATCATAAGCTCAGAGTACTGTCTGTGTCGATTTCACATTTTCTCTCTGTGTCCATATGGGTTTCCTCTGGGTTCTCCACTGTCCTTCCACCTCCCAAAACCATGCAAGTAGGTGGACTTGCTATGCTAAATGGTGTGAATGTCATTAACGTAGGTGAAGTTGCTTCAAACTTATGGTTGGGCAATTTGGGAAAACGCCAACAGCAAAATAATGATTTTTTTTCCCCAATAACATTAATTATTGTTACAGACACTCACTCACTAAGACTCATAATCTAACTGTCTTCAAGAAGGCCAGCTTACTATACTCCTCGTTAGTATAGTGGACTCCCGACGGGGAGACACAAGAACTTTTAGGGCAGTTGAGGCTCTGGGTTACTGATCAGAAGGTCAGGTATTCAAGCCCCAGCACCTCCAAGCTGCCATTTTTGGATCCTTGAGCAAGGCCTTTAACCCTATGCTATCTGCTCTGTATCATGGCTGACCCTCCACTGCTAACAAGCTGGGATATGAGAAGAAAAAATTTCACTGTGCTATAATGTATATGTGACAAATAAAGGCTTCTTCTTCTAACTGGTAGTCAAAAATGTAGATTAGATATTTGTCTTACAGTCATAGATCATCATTTATTTAATTCTATAATTTATTTACTGCACCCTTTTCTCCTTCTCTTTTTGCTGCCCCGTTTTTTGACTTCCTGGTCAAGTCTGAGATGGCAGTGTAAATTAGGCATTGGAGGTTTATGGAGGATTTACGCATTTTGACATTTGCCATTTCTGTGGACTTTATTGATCAGCCTTCAGGGGCACCAGTTATTTATCTTACTTGTCATTTTTTCAAAAATTCCTTGTTGGCTCATAACAATTTCCAACTGGGATCATAATTAACCTTCTGAGACATGGACATTTTCAGTTGTCTGTGCCGAGTGCGTAAAATATATGCTTCCAATTTAACATGTGTTTAAACACTTACAGTATTCAATTTTGTTGACGTGGTTTAAATCACGGTCTTCACCATGAGCCTGAAAGGAAAAGACAGTAAACCATAGAGCATGATCCTGCAAACTGATTTAATTGAGGATTATAATGACAGCTACAGCCAGCATGACATAGAGATACTGACACATAGAGATGTTGACATAGAGTCTGTTTTACATTTTTCAGTTATTCCGTGCAGACAACAGCAAAAAGAACTGAAGAGGAAAGAAGGCTGGCCACCAGCTTTCCAGATATTCTGTGTCCATTACCTACCTTCATGCCTTTTTTTCTGTGTAGTTCATCAGAAAATGCTGTTAAAAGAATTCACATAATCTTTCCTGTTTACAATGGACATGCCAAAAAATGTGGATTCAAGCTACCATCCAAACCTAGATTACTTCATTTGTGTGCGCCACCTTTATTTTTCCACTGTCTGTCCAATTGTCTCCTGATGGATCAGTAAAACACAAAAAATAATTGATTATAAAAATTCCTAGTATTTTTTTCCATTCATTCAGTGCTTACATTAATCAATAAGCACACTTTATCCTGGCCATGGACCAGAAAACACACTGGGAAAATATCCTGGATGCCACTATTCACAGACACATTCATACCTAGGGGCAATTTTTTAAAATTGAGATGCACCAATAAATAAACAGAATGCACATTTAATATTTACAGTTGCAGTCCGAATTATTCAACCCCCATTGCAAATCAGGTTTATTGTCAAAATTTACAGACTTTCAGCTGTTTGCAATGAACAAATCACACAAAAGCAATTGAAATAGTTCAACACAACAAATGCTTCAAGTGGTTTCCCCAAATTCAACTGAAAATGCAACTTATAATGACTTCTCCAATCTCAAAATTATTCAACCCCCTGAACAGATTCCCTCACAACAGCACAAATATGCAAAACAGGTGTTGTCTCAAGCACACTTCACGCAACTAATCAAGGGCTTCATTAGTTGCACCAGGTGCGCTTAAGCTGGAACACATGAAATACCTGAACTGGCTTGGGGTAGAAAATACATTAAATACCTGGATGGGGCAGAAAAAGGAAGCCATCAACGGCTGTAACCAGATTTTTGAGAAGGCAGGTTGTGAAAAACCCTCAAGTGACTGCAAAAGACCTGCAGCAAGACTAGGAGAAAACGTCATGCCGTCTGTGAGGAAGCTGAAGCTTGGGCGTCATTGGACCTTCCAACAGGACAATGATCCCAAGCATACCTCAAATTCCACCAAGGCTTAGTTGCAGAAAAAGTCCTGGAAGATTCTACAGGGCCATCACAGTCACCTGACTCGAACCCCATAGAAAATCTCTGGTGGGATTTGAAGAAGGCAGTTGCAGCACGCAAACCCAAGAATATTACTGAACTGGAGGCCATTGCTCATGAGGAATGGGCTAAGATTCCTCAGGAACGCTGCCAGAAGCAGGTGTCTGGCTATGCATCTTATTTGCAGCAGGTCATAACAGCAAAAGGGTGTTCTACTAAATACTACAGATGCTTGCCATGAAGGGGTTGAATAATTTTAAACTGGAGAAGTCATTATAAGTTGTATTTTCAGTTGAATTTGGGGAAACCACTTGAAGCATTTATTGTGTTGCTTTTGTTTGATTTGTTCATTGCAAACAGCTGAAAGTCTGTAAATTTTAACAATAAACCTGATTTGCAATGGGGATTGAATAATTTTGATTACAACTGTAAATGCTTTAAAATCATCTATACGTATAAATATATCATAAAGGAGTCCTTGTATTTTTTTATAGGGGTACCTGACTGTAGAAAGTTTGAGAGCCTCTGCACTAATCCACATGGCACAATTTCATTTCCACAGACACTGACTTGGAATGTGGAACACTGAGAAACAGCCAGATGGCAGAATCCATGGTTTAAACCGATCTAAATTCCCATAAATGTGTCAGTGACGGAGAAACAGAAGACAAAGGTGCCTGTCCTTCCCTATCCGGACATTTGTTAGTAATTAGGCTGGGACAGGACTGGCCTGCAGGAACATATGCACTCTCTCTCTCTCTCTCTCTCTCTCTCTCTCTCTCTCTCTCTCTCTCTCCCACTTCATCTCTCCCTCCCCTTCCCTCTGTCCTTCTCTCACTGACAAACACACTCCGTTCTCTGTTGTGTCTCTCCAAACTGCACATGTTTCTTCGCTTCTTCTAATTCTGTGGAAAAGAAAGCCATGTTCTGGAGAGCTACTTATGCACACTTGCTTAAACATGTAGCACAACTAGCTGCTCAAATCAGCAAGTGAGCTCCGATTACAATTAAGTGGACTTGTTCTAAACAAGGATACTTATTTAAGACACGCATGCAGCTGTATACTTAAACAGACAGTGGAGGACCTGTGAAGAGAGACAGTTCTCAAGACTACCTGCTCAAGACTACCTGCTCATCACCATCCCTTCTGAAACTTCAACATTTACACAACTAATATGAAAGGTAAGAAGAAATTCTCTGGTCATTTTTTTTCATTAATGCAGCTTTTAAATAAAAGTTCCTTCACTCTGAAACTTGGAGGCGGTTTGCTGTAAAGACTGCACCTCTCACCCCTCTCAGTGTCCGGGAAAAAGCAGCATTTGTTGATCTTGGATGTAAGACAGACTCAGAGAGAGGGGTTTATATTAAACTTCCCTGTTCTCTGCACTCGCACATTTGCTTTGGCATTTCAAACAAACTCCTGCATAAACAATATTGATTGAGTGATATTTAAGATCTTGGTATCCTGAGATGATTTTCTTTTTAATGGAAACGAAGCTGAGTGATACCTTTTGAAGGCAGAGGCAGCATATGGAGAAGATTTGGTAAGCTGTTTTTATGGGGAAAGGGAGCAGGTAGGAGGTCTGTTTCTCTTTATTTGAGCTCGTATCCCAGAGAGCTGCGGGAAAGGTGCGTGTCGGCGATCAGCAGACAGGCAGCAGGTGTGTGACTGGAGATCCAGATCACATTCTCCAGTCTGGGCATGACTAAAGACATACCAGTTCATGTGTATTGACTGGTGGTGTAAAGTTAGACTAATTTGACTCAGTGCCCTGGTGTTAATATTTGCAATACAGCTGCATAGCTTCAGAACAGTGTGTAAACTTTTTTTGGTGGTAGTGAATTAATAAATCTGGGTATCTCTGTATTCTTCAAATCTGATACCACATGACCATCTCATTTTATTACTGGTGTTTGTTATTTATTAATTATTAAATGAGCTTTCTTCAGCACTACGTTTGTGCCTTCCACTATGCTTCTATGTGCCTGTCAGTCCAATGAAGGAGGTGTGACCTCTGTGCCTGTGAGTTCCAGTAAATGGGGTGTAGCCTCTGTGCTTGTCAGGTCAATCAAAGAAATGTGGCCTCTATACCTATCAGTCCCATTAAATGCTTTTTGCCTGTCAGTCCTAATGATGGAGGCATTGTCTCTGTGCAATAAAGGAGATGTGGCCTTTATGCCTGTCAGTTCCAGTAAATACTTTGTGCCGGTCAGTCCTGATGAAGGTGTGGCCTCTGTGCCTGTCAGTCCCAGTAAATGTTTTGTGCATGTCTCCCCTGATAATGGAATTGTTGCCTCTATGCCCATCAGTCCAATAAAGGAGGTGTGGCCTTTATGCCTGCCAGTCCCAGTAAATGCTTTGTTCCAGTCAGTCATGATGATGGAGGTGTGGAGCCACACCCTCTGTGACTATCAATCCAATGAAGGAGGCGTGGCCTCTGTTCCCTCCAGTTGCAGTGAAGGAGTTACCTGTAAGTTCTGTGCCTGTAAGTTTCATTAAATGTGGTGTGGCCCCTTTGCCTGTAAATTCCAATAAATGAGGCATGGCCTCTGTGTCTGTCAGTTCCAATAAATGCTTTATGTCTGTCAGTTTTATTGATGGAGGTGTGGCCTCCTAGCCTGTCAGTCCAATAAAAAAAGGTGTGGCCTTTATGCCTGTCAGTCCCAGTAAATGCTTTGTGCCAGTCAGTCTTAATGATGGAGGTGTGGCCTCCTAGTTGTCAGTCCAATAAAGGAGACATGGCCTCTTTTTCAGTCAATTAAAGGAGCTGTGGTCTCTATGTCTGTCAGTCCAATGAAGGCGGTGTGGTTTCTCTGCCTGTCAGTCCCAGTAAATGCTTTGTGCCTGTCAGTCCACTAAAGAAGATGGAACCTTTGGACCTGTCAGTCTCATTGACTGTGACCTCTGTGCCTGTAAGTTCTAATGAAGAAGGCATGGCTCAGTGCCTGTTAATCCCAGTGAAGGATTCGTAACCTTTGTGTGTGTAAGTCCAGTGAAGGATATTGTACCTGTAGCTGTAACTTTGTATCTGTCAATGTGAGTGAAAGAGGCATGTTCTCTAAAATCTAAGTGTTTGCACAATATTGTAGCATATCCCTTGGAAGCAGCTCAAAATCATATCATATTGAATAACTGGCCGCTCAAAGTGCATATGGGAAATAAGGACAACAAGTATACACTAGCTAATGACTGACTGTAATGAACAGCTAGCCATTTATTATATACAAATAAAGTAGAGCCAGAATGGCACTGGAAATAGGACACAACTGTTGGAAATGTCAACATTTCCATTAGACATGTTATTATACTTAATATTGCCTGCAAACGCAGCCTGTTGTGCCACGACTTGTGAACTCTGAGCTATTACAAAATCTGACTTCTAAAGTGGTGAATTTCATGTATCTTGTAACGAGTCTGAAGGAACTACAGTATGTGTTGAGATAATGCTATACATTTGAAAGCATACCTTATTAATATTCACATATGATGCATGTTTGAGGCATGTTTGTCAGTTCAACAGTTTCAACCCCAAACCACAACACATGCATGCTTTAGTTCATTTGTCACTGTTTGATGAAAATGCATACACACATTCCTTGCATTTCACTGCTTCAGAACAGGACCAAACGCTCCTTATAAAGTACATCTGGAAGAGTTTGTTTGTTGATGAGGACCAAGTGAGACTTGTCATTGTGTGTTGCAAAAGGGCTTCATTGTGCATCGCTGGAATTTGGGTAGCACGTTGAAATGAATGCACAATCATTTTGGTTTTTTGGAAATTTGAAACAAACATTAAAGATTAAGACTTAAGAATACCCACCTCTGGAAATCTTCATCCTGATTCGATGCATGAGAAAAAGATCAGTGAAAACGTCTGATACGTCACATGCTTTGTGTATCCAGGATCCTGACCGGTTTTATGTTCCTGGGCTGCGTTACACAGAGTTTATAATAACAGCATGTGACTGTACCACATACAAATATGAACTTTCTATCAAAACAGCATACATACCCACTTTTATTTATTGAAAAGACAAGCAGTCAAAAGCTGTGATTTGGACATAGTTCAGGAACACAAAGCACTGAACAACTCTGGACTGGAATGTAAGAACATGCTGAGTTAGATTGCAGTGCTTAGGATTTTTAACCATTTAGTAATCCAGAAAGGGGAAAAAATAAACAAACAAAAAGAAATTATTTATTATTCCTTTGTCAGAAACTAGTTGAAAACCACAAGGCTTCTACTTGGCACAGAATACTGGCTAAGAGTTGCAAAAAAACCCACAAAAAAAGCCCCTTTCATCATCATAGTCTTGATTTCAATACAATCAGGCATCTCAAGAATTACTGTACAGAACAGATTCAGAGATTATATGTAATGACTATTTGGCACAGTGATTCATATGGATGTGTTTACTCACTCAGCACTGTTGAGCTAAAGGTCACGTGTGTTATAACATCACCACATCTAATGCTCTTGTTTTTACAGGAAGTGGGCAGTATGCTATTAAACATCTGGCCAAGTAGACAAATCACCTTTACTACTTCCCTCCACCTACACCTGAGAATGAAACTGCTGAGGGTTTGACATATTGATATACTGCATACCCACTCTCATAACCAACTATTGGATTTCAACCAAGAGTTATGGGTGGAGCTCACTATTTTTTTTAGAACCCAGTTAACAAGCTCCCTGTAATGGTAACAGTCCTCTGACTTTGGCCTGCTGGAAAATGTTACATGGAACATGTTTGAAGGACATTTCGGTAACTTCATAAATATTAAAAACATTTAATAATGTACAAATTTGAGCCTGTATTTGTCTTACATGTTGTAACACTTTCTATAATATCTAGACATGCTATGTACCATTTATTTGATACTGGACTGTTAAAGACGTTTATGACATTTTGGTAGCTGGGTACTGGCCACCATTTTTCAAGTAGCAAACTAAATGGTATATTTTACTACGTTTTGAAAATCTTCTGTAGATCCTTTATCCTGGTCAGGGTCTCAGTAGATCCAGAGAATCTCGGGAACCCTGGGAATGAGGTGGGAGTACACCCTGAATGGGACTCCAGTACACTGTCTCACACACATTTAGGGTAACGTGACAGGGTAATGTGGGAAATATGAACACATGATGCATCCAAGATATGTGAAGGCAGACCCTGCATTTTTGCAAACTTCTGCTCACTCAAAGTCATAGGGCAGCTGAAAGCTCTTTGAAGAGAACAGCAAATGCCCAATTCTGTATTCGTGAGCTTACCAACACTCGTGATTGGCTACTGCCTCTCTGATCAACAGGGGTGAAAGAGGAAAGCAATTCCTTCCACCCAGAGTAGATCTTCTGGATGGCTGCAGCATTGTCTGGATTTAATCTTAGGGTTTCCCAATGACAGAGAGAAAAATAAACACAAGCAATTGTATTTGCTTTTCCATCCAAATATAGCCCAAAACGTAAGATAATCCATATACAATACAACTCTCCACCATGAAGCATCACTGTGTGTGCTATACAATTACGCAATCCATAAACATACATTTCTGCACTTTAAACTTGTTTAAGTCTTACATCAGAAGACAAACTGGGTTACAGTTGTACTCGGTTCCCTGCTGACTCATCACTCTCATTGAACCAAATTCTCCTTGTGTTCTCAGACTTCAGCAAACTCTCCATTTCCTGCAGTTTCCTGGACGCCCGTTCCAAACATCCTGCCCCTTTCAGACATTCAGGAGTTGTTGTACTTTTGAAGGCTACTTCTGTTAGATGAGCCTCAGTGGTTTTTCGAAACTGAGCTTCTGGACTTGTTTTTGGAGGGGATGGCCGCCATCCAGACCAGAGGATCTCCTGAAATTTTCCTCTATGTTGTTGGCAGCACTAATGGCAGTGGCTCAGGTTAGGTCTGTTGATCCCAGAGACACCTGCATAGTCGTGCCCGGGTTGGAAAAAGTGCAGACAGATGGCATTCCTGCACATTTTGTGGTCTGTTGGTACAGTACTCGAGCTCCAATTGGCCCACACACTCAGGGCAGATGATGCCCTTTAGCTGCCCTGCACACCAGCTTTAAAAAAACACACCAACTTACCATGTCCAGAGATCATGACATACATGGTATATTATCATGAGCAAATGGACTCAAAGCTGCACACTTTAGCATCATTTAAAGAACCCATGAACTAAAAAAAAAAAAAATAGCTCACATCTTGGGTGACTGATTCTGATTATATAGATTGTTGTTTAAGATAAGATTGTTAACACTGAGCAGTGTTTAGTGGCAGAACCTGTATGCTATGCTAGTAAGATAGCTAAGGGTAAGGAAAAACAAAATACTCTGATTGCCGTGATATATTTTACAGGTTTACCTACTGTTAATTTACTCAGTGAAAATGACTTGAAATTCCACTCATATGTGTATAAGTTAGTTGAGCAGTTGCTAGCTATCCAGGTAGTTAAGTCAGCTTATTAGTGATATCTAGGGCAGCAGGAGGACATGGTTATGATTACATTCATACATCCTGCCATTACTGAGGGTAAATGTTTAGGGCACCTACAATAAGATCAGTCAGATATTTAGCTTGTGCTAAGTTTGTGTTGGAAAAAAACAAAGAATATAGAGTAAAGAAGGGTATATATTGTTTTTGGTGTTAGACAAATGAAAAATTGGATGTATAGCAGAAAGACACAAAGGTAATCTAGAATTCCTGAAAGACTTAAAGCAAAAACATTAAATTCACTAAAGAATGAAGTGAATATATTTGGAGTTAGCAATATGTTTTGCGATCCTTCAACTCTGTTGTGCGCTCGACTCAAACAAGCTCCACAAGTCCCGTCTTTAGCATCTGTTAATCGACCTTTGGCCCAACTCGCTCTGACTGACGCTGGTATAATTTACAATGTGTTTGTTTAATGCACCAAGCGGAGCCATTCCTGTTAGATCCTTCATCTTCATGCTGTTCAAGTTCAGTTATGCTATTCTTACTCTTGTTTTTTTCTTCCTTCTCTCCCAAAAGAAGATATATTTTTCCTGAAGTACTGATTAAACCACAATCCTATCTCTGATTTCATGATTTTCATGTATTACCGCATAGTGCGTTAGGTGCCAGATATGATCTCATGTTTGGAACCAAGCTCAAGTCACATGGTTAGTGTTGTGAAGGGCAGAACTGGCACTTTTTGTATGGAATGTAATCTGTGATTTATGGATTTATGGGTACAGTGATTGTGTGTGGGTTCATGCTTCATACAACTGGTTTAAAAACACGATTTAAATGATTATGATTTAAATACATCTTATTCCACAGAGCGGTAGAATTCTCAGATCTGATTGGTCTGATTGTTAAGTGGGCGTTCCGAAAGAATAATGTGTTGTTCATTAATAAGTTATCAATTTTAATCATTAGGACATTGCTGTGGTGTATGAGGAATAAAACACTCCAAAATGTGTGTTTATAGGAAAATAATCAACTTCAGGTTGGTAACAGTACCTCTGTTTCACTTCACTTCAAGTTGCAACACACCACCCTGTTGTTGATTAGTTTCCTATTATAACATGCGACCAAGTGTTTTATTAGCTAACTAATCCAACACCCTTCAATTCCTTTTCTTGCAGAAAGTTATTGTGGCTACGAGAACCAGCTCTTCAAAGGTACTGTGAAGTTTTTCTCTCTTTCATTTCTTCTGTGATTTGCTCATTTATTAGTCATTTGGAATGTTTTAATATATTTACTTTGAATGGAATAAAATGGAACAATTTGTCCTGTTTTTATTATTTAAAATGTTAAATCTTTTTTTAAAGATCCAACATAGCAGTCCACCCATTATAATCTGTGTTCTGTCAGAGAGACTAGAGAGAGTTTTAATGTGCCACTAAGGAGTTTGCATCGTTGATATTAAGCAATTATATAATTTGTTCTGCTATTCATCCATGAAACTGAGAAGCTCTTCCAATTGTGACTCATTTGTCTTTTGAATAATCTCTGTTCTCAGAGGAGGACCTGACCGGAGAGGAGGAGGAGATGCCTCCCTTCAGAGGTTAGACAAACATCCAGAATATTACACCACTGCTAACAGTATGACAGATATGTAACTACATGCATGTAGCTGCTGTGTCAACATTCAAAACAAAACATGCTCTTACTGAGCATAAATGAATTAGAGGCCAGGAAAACAGAGGAGAAAATGTAGCATTAATGACATCATGATGAATACGATACTAAACTGAAAACTCTCACTTGTTTGTGAAATGTGCTGAGAGCATCCATCAACTCAGCTTTTACACCGTTGTTTATGCCCCTAAATCTGTTTCATACAATTCTCTGTGAAACTAGGAAATTATGTGTAAACTCTAAACATCTGGCACAGGCTGTGTTGTTTGTTAAGTAGAAACGTAACTCATAAAGTTATGTCGTCACTTTTGTAGAGTAGAATTTTTGGGCGTAGGTTGAAATGGCTATTAGTTTTGGTGGTTACTCTTATAATGGCACCACAAATCTCTTTTAAATGAGCTTATGGTTTGGCATAGGGAGCCATGCACTCAAGACTTGTTTGTGTCCACAGAAAGAACCCGAGGAGGTTGTTTGAAATGCCAGCAGACTCGTTCTCTCCAGCTGGCGGTCAGAGTTCTCTATGGCATCTTCGCCTTCATAGTCATCGCTTTGGCAGTCCTAGTTTCTCTGGGTGAGTTAAAGCTATTCTGGTTAAGATGTGATTCATTCATTCGTCTTTGTAACAGCTCCACCCTGGTCAGGGTTGTGGAGCTATCTTGGGAACCCTGGGTGCAAGGTGTAAAGACATCCCAGTCCAGTCCATCTCAAAGCATCATGCACACACTCATTCACACATAGAGAGAATTTAGCATGCACCTACCAGCATATTTTTCAGAAGTGGGAGGAAACTGGAGAACCTGGATGAAACCTATATGGACATGGGATGAACATGCAAAACTCCGCACAGACAGGAACCCAAGCCCAGGCTCGAACCAGGGACCCTGGAGCTGTGAGGCAGCAATGCTGCCTGCTGCACTGTGGATATCATGGTTATTATGCAATGAATACAGCTGTCAGTTTTGCCTACAAATAAAAAAAAAAAAATCTATCCATCATTACTGATGATTAATGTTAGATGAATAAAAATAGGCTGGTCTGCATTTGAAAGCCATTCATGTCTTTTGGAGTGTCTGGGTAAGCCATCACACTGTCCACTATGGATACCATGAAATTAAATATCCTCATAAAGTTCATTTCCACATTTGGCACTTAAACATTAGGCACTATGGTTACAAGTCTCATATCACCAATCATTGCACCAAAGCGTCCCACTTTCACCACGCTTGATTTCACTACACGCTCAGTGAAATTGTAAAGCACAGAAGGAGAACTGAAACCAGGGGTCTGACTGAAGAACAATGGAACTACCATATAATTAAGGATTCATAAGAGCAGTTCATCTTACCTGTCAGCCACTGCTGGGCCTACAGATGTTTCTCTCCAGATGTATCTCAGATTTCGAAGTAATCATGGGATTGCAGAGCAGTAAACCCATGCCTGCAGATTTACAGATAACAACACGGGACTGCAACCAATTCCAAAACATACTTGAGGCTCTGTCGTGGTGCTGACTTTTTACTGGAATGACACAAAATCGACCTACAAATCCGTGGCCTAATGATCTGAAAACAAAAGAATTGGAAAACTCACATTCCAACAACGTGATTTGCTGTTACTGCTAAATGAAAAACAAGATCGTGTGAGGGCAGAAACTTTTGTACACATCTGTTTCATATTCCTCAGTTGCCCAACATGGGTGTAAAAACAGAAAGCTTTCAGTTGCCTTCAAATAAGGTATATTATTTCAGAATATCCATCAAAGAGCAAGAAACAAATAAACTTTGAATTATGCAAAACGTTATATGCCAGAGGAGTTATACTGTAATCGATCATTATTAATCACTGTTTTATAACTATAGGGACTTTTCATCATCTTGTGGAAATAAAACAAGTTAGATATACATGTAGTCAGACTGCAAATTATCACAAGCTTACTGCACTGTTGCATTTTAGTCTGAGAGTTTAGGTCATTTTTTTCTGTCTTTGTGCCAGGTCTTTGAACATTTTCATTAATCACTGTAATCTGAAATTAATCAGATTCATTTATATGATCAGTTTTTAGGAAGGTTTACAGCTTATCTGAAGAGGAATCACTTTATCATATTAAGATGACCAAGGGCCAGGGGAGTACTCAAGGTAAGATTTTAACATTATCATATTCCTGAAGAAGGAATTTGCTGATGGTCGACAAATTAAAGGAGAAAAAAAGTGGCTCTGTTCTGCTGTGGGGGTGTTAATTTATTTTGCTGACATGGTTTGGCATTTGGGCCAACTTGTTCTCTTAAGAGTTAAGCGTCACTACAAATCAATGCAAAGCTCTTCCTGATCACCTTTATCCTATTATACTGTAAAAAAAAAAAAAAAAAAGATAGATGGCAAAAAATGTATGAACTGTATCTAGTATAAAGTGCAGATATGTGCAGTTGTGTGAGGTATTTGAAAATGATGTTAATTGTGCATTATGGCCTTCACAATCAACAGTTTTCAACCCAATTGAAAAAACATAGATTTTGGAGCAATGTTTTAGACAGCACTCTCCTCCACCATCATCAAAACATCAAATGAGAGAATATCTTTTAAAAGAATGGTAATTTGTTATCGATCTAGAAAACTGTAAGGCAAAAGCCATGTTTGAAATCGGTCCTCTGCGCTGAAGTGTTTTCTAATCCTGTGACTTATCACCCTTGGCTCCCTTGGGGTGGGTCAGCTCCTCTGAGAGTAATGACTAAAAAAAAAATTCCCTGTTATTGATGGCTTGAGAAGCAGCTGCAAATACAACAGATACTCATCATTTGGAGACTCAGCTCCTTTTTCTAAGTATAGCAGTCATGTTTTTCTATGGTAGAACCATCCAAACCCTTGTGAAATGTAAATATAGTAAATATACAAAAATGTAAATATAGTATATATATTTTTGCAGATCTCAGCACCATGAACTGTACAGAATGCTACAATGCCGTTCACTTCCGGGAAGAGATCACCAGGCTCAAGAAGGAATTTGAAGACCTCCAAAAGATGGTTGTAGGTCAAGAGCAGTTACTGGACCAGACCACTCAATCCCAAAACACTCTAACACAGTCCAATAACAGGATGATAAGAGATGTCCAGGCTTATGGGATTACTATTAAACGAATAAACCAATCTCTAGAGCAGTACCTGAATCAGGTAAATGGATGGCAGGCTGTTATCAACGAGACTGATCAGGGCATGAAGACCTTGGTCCAAGACCAGTATGATTTTAAGGCTACCATGCAACAGGTCAACAGTACTGTCACACTTAGTGCCTTGTGGATAAATGCTCTTCAGAGGAAGGCAGAAGAAGAGGCATTGGTGTTACAGAAAATGACCAAAGACTGGCAGAACTACAGCAGAACGCTTAACGCGCTCAAGTCCAATTCCAGCACCAATGTCCAAACAATGCGAACCATCCAGAGTGCCATCTCTGCCACACATCAGAGAATCAGCATGAGCTCAGATATGGTACATGAGCTCACGTTACAGGTCATGAACCTGCAGATACAGCTGGACAACGTGTCTTCTTACATTGATGAGCACGAGGAGAACATGCATGACCACCAGTATCATGTCAAGTACTATAAAAATAGGACTGGGGAAAGGTTTGTGACACTGGACACAAGAATGAGTTCAATTGAACTGGAGATCGAGACCATTGCTTCCAGCATTAATGCAACAGTCAGCCATGTTCAGAGCATGTACAAATACATCAACATGGAGAGCTCGTCTTGCCAGTCAAAGCTGGGAACCCACACAGAGGACTTGCAGAATTTAAACAACACTGTTTTGCTTCTGCTAAACCTCGCTGATTCCTTGAGATCACAATATATGATGCTTAATATACGTCTTGATTTGGATATGAGGAACATCTCTATGGTTATGGAAGAGATGAAGCTGGTGGACACCAGGCACGCTCAGCTGATCCAGAACTTCACCATTGTGAAAGGTAAGATTTTTAATAGTGGTATATAACATTATATATGGTAAACTAAAATTTAGATGAATTTAATCTATTTTCATTTTGCAGGTGCTCCTGGTCCACCAGGTCCAAAGGGGAACAGGGGCGAAACAGGACCAACAGGTCCTACAGGATCAACAGGGATCAAGGGAGACAAGGGACGTGCAGGTATCCCTGGTCCTACAGGGCCAAAGGGTTTTATAGGACCTAAAGGAGATCAAGGGGAACCTGGATCTTCTGGAGTGAAAGGAAGCCAAGGGCTTAAAGGAGCCAAAGGGTCTTTAGGACAACCAGGACCTCAAGGTGAAAGGGGGCAGAAGGGTGACATGGGAGTTGCAGGCAAAGATGGATTGCCAGGGCCAAAAGGACCACCAGGAATCCAGGGTCAAGCTGGACTCCCTGGTGTACATGGGATTCCTGGGCCTAGAGGAAAGCCTGGTCCTGTTGGCCCACCTGGCCCACGTGGACCTCCTGGACCAGCAGGGAACTCCACCTTGGGATGAGAAATATTTAGACCACTCCATTATTAAAATTGTAGAACCTTGTGGCATTATATCTCATGAACCACCTTGCTGGAAACACAACAATGTTACTGAGTATGGATGGATGAAATCAACTTTGAAGTAACTACAGTTGCATACATTCCCTGAATATTACACTTTAAACAGACCTTATCTTCAATATACATCCCTCAGACTATAGAGTGCTGCAAAAATGAATTATAAAACCCAGAAATGAGTTAGCATTTTTGCACTTCTGGTTCCATCGTCCCGAAGTCAATTAGTTTTTTGAATGGGTTTTTGGTTAAATGCCTGAAATAAGGTCTGTGGTTAACACAAACTCAAGATATTTTGACGTTTTATTCTACGACATAAAATACATCAGTAATACCTCTCATGATTTTGCTAAGCTTTTACGTTCCTTGAAAAAGGCGGTTGCTAACAAGTGGCTAAATGGGACTACAGAGGTTGACGGGGTCATTAAACGTCATCACGCCGAACAGGAAAACTCATCTACTACAGCCTCGTTGTGTTTATACTCGCGCTCTTGCAAACTATTCCAACTCAAACTTTCCAACCTGTAGATGTATAGTATTTTCCAGTCGTAGTGTTTTTTCAAATTGTAGTGCTATGAATTCTATTGGAAACTTAATGGTGGTGACGTTGAAGTCATGCAACCATGGTGTAGTTTGTTTATAGCCTAACTTTAGCTTTTTACTTCTGCTGATTGTATTTAGGCTTCAAAATTCATAAAAGTTGTGTTAATTTGTGAGGATTATCTTGATGAACAAAATGTGTAAGAATCATAAACGTTTGTTGGTCACAGAGCTTATTTCTGCAATAATCCAAAAGCCAATGGAAAAATCCGTGGCTTTTTGTCGAGGGGAACAAGGGTGATGCTAACTTCCGGGTTGGCCTACAAAAATACATCATTTTTGCAGCACTATATAAGCTGCACACACATACCCAATATCTGACACGCATCACATGACCGTGCACTTGGCAACATGGCAGTTACCTTGTACTGATGGTGGAAGACTATGTAGGACTTACTACAGCACATATTTAACAGTTTTAAATTTTGCCTAACATTTTGGACTTTCATATTTTTTTTTATAGTCAAATAGATATTTTGAGAATGTCTCTGAATGATGGAACGGTATGTTTTGATATTTGTGATGGAGTATAATTTTTTTTTCATTATGAATCCCCTCACATATCATGACAACAAATGTTAAGGCACTTTAAATGTAAATACTATTTTTAATCAAGCCATTATTTTAGAATTAGATCTATTTTTTTATATACACCATGGTGTATTCGGAGCAGGTACTCTGAACAAGATATAAAAACATGAAATTGTGAGATTTTTAATTATTGATCCTGCGACAAAACTATTCCAAAGAAAAGTGTCAAATACAGTGCACACAATAAGAAAATGCATAATACAGCATCAATACTACATTTTTAATGTACATTTCGTTGATTTTACATGTGCAAAAATGTTCTATATTTAGTGCTATGAGGAAAGTCCATAGTTTATGTATTTTATGCTTTTGCACAGCATTATATATATTGTGTTGTAAGACTTTCATTTTGACATAACTGTTTTTACACTGTGTTAAAGAAATAAAACCATTTCTTGAAAGAAACCACAATTCCAGGATAATTCACCTAGTATTCAACACTGTACAGTGTATAAAAGTGCTTTCACCAGCATCAGTGATGTAAAATTTAATATATTATTTAATTTGGCAAAAATCAAGGACTTCTGAAAGTATTGAACCTGAGCTATTGAAATTTTTCCTCTAGTTAATGCATAAATCTTATCTGAAGCACGATTTGTGATGAAGAAAGAATGGTAATATGTAGTATAGAATATGAGTTTACTCTGAGCAAAACAAGTGAGGCCTTAATGTCTTGAGAAATTTGTGATTCCACAGAGATTCTTCTAAGGAAAAAATAATATGGCAGCCTGAGGCCTGTTCATTATAAACTAAATTCATTTTATTAAAGAGGAATGTAATTAACATTAAATGATGCTCACTCGTTTGAAGTTGAGTCAAACATTTTAAAGCCTTTCAGGCAACAGAAGTGGGTTATCGAGTGCAAGTGCAGAGTCACTACTGCATCACTACGTCTGCCCAGAGGCATGTAAATGACGTAATTATCAAAAATATGCCAAGAAAAAACACCCTAAATTCAATTTTTTAGTTCTCTTTGATATATGGAAGAGTACAAAACACACTACTACATGCTACTGTAGTAATAATTCACTTGAGTAAAAGTAAAACGTAGTGATCAAGAAAGAAAAACTATTTGAGTAATTACTTTTTACATATCGCCAATTGACACAAATAATCCAAAAATGTATCTCATGAAAGCATTTTTGAAAATTATGCTAACTAACCAAGTGAGTTATGATGAAGTGAACACCACTTCCATTATCAGCATGGAGATGGAAACTCGAGTCTGTGACTTAAGTCACAAAAAAAATGACTTGTGACTTGTCTTGGACTCGTGAACAACTGACTCGAGACTTGACATGGACTTGAAGACAGAGACTTGTGAAAAACACAAGTCATTTTGGTTTGGCATTCCTAATTACATTCTCTATCTGACTCAGTCAGTGGAGTAGGAGGTACTGGGTATTGTAGCATTGTGGAGTCTGATGGCTGATGGCATGAAAAAGCCCCCCAGTCATTTTGTGGCACGTGGCTGGATGAATCTGTGACTGAAAGTGCTCCTGAGCCTCCTCAGCTCAGCGTAGAGAGGATGAGAAGGATTGAACATGATAGCTTTCAGCTTCCCTCTCATCCTCTTCTCAGTCACTTCCTCCACCCTGTCCAGTTCCATCCCTACTACAGAGCTGGCCTTCCTCACCAACTTGCTCAGTTTGTTGGCCCCACAAGTCCCAGTGCCAACTCACCAGCACACCACAGCAAAGAAGATAACACTGGCCACCACAGACTGGTAAAACATCCGTAGCAGCCTAGTGCACACATTAAAGGACCTGAGCCTCCTCAGAAAGAACATCCTGCTCTGTCCTTTCTTATAGAGGGACTCAGTGTTGTCTGACCAGTCCAGTTTGTTATTGAGTTGCACCCTTAGGAACTTGTAGGTGTCCACTAGCTCCACTCCCTCCCCCCTTATGGCGACAGGGGTGGGGGACCTCTTGCTGTGCTGGAAGTCCACCACCAGCTCCTTGGTTTTCCCGATGTTGAGCCGGAGGTGGTTGTTGTTGCACCATCTGATAAAGCTTTCAATAAGGTCTCTGTACTCCTCCTCCTTACCATCTGTGATACAGCCAACAATGGAGGAGTCATCCGAAAACTTCTTTAGGTTCATGTTCCCAAATTGAAGAAGAAGTCAGAGGTGTAGAGGGTGAACAAGAAATAACAATATAGCCAAGTCTTACCTTGTGATAATCTTCGTCATTTAATTAGAAAAGCAATCTATTAATCCAAATGGAAGCTACACAGCTTTACACAGTTTTACACAGCTGTCAGGGGCTTGTTTGGTGTCCATTTTCAAGAAGAACAAATGTTGCTATATCCTTTTCAGGACACCCGTGCGTGCGTGCGTGCGTGCGTGTGTGTGTGTGTGTGTGTAATGCTTCCACTATTGTAATTTGGTCCGTGGTAGATTTGCGGTTAAAGTTCTGCACTAGTCCCTAAAGGTTTGTTGGTTCAAATCCCAGGAATGTCAAAGAGCCACTGTTGAGCAAGATCTTTAACTCTCGACTGCTTTAAGTCAGTTTATTTCAAAGTATGTACCAAATAAATAAACTGGTTAGTTCACATAATTAAAAAAAAAATCACTTTTAATTAAAATTGTACATGAGCTTAGTCGTTGTGATATAAACATGATTATGGTTTGTAAAATTGAATAGAAATATTTGATTCCAAATAATAATAATATTTGAACAGAAATCACTTAAAGACAAAATCTTAAAGCTTAAGTCACTCTGCATTATATACATATAATGCAAAATATTCCCTTTGATCATATGTGGATATATAGATATTATTTATGTATATAGATTATTCATGTAGGCGCTTTATGACTTTATCTGTTATCTAATTACATTTTTTATTATTAATTTAAGTGTTAATGTTTTGTGCGTTTATAGCACTTTTAGTAAAGTGTTCATCACAAACCATTGTACAAACAGTTTTATTACAGTGTGTGATATAAATATAAATGCATTTGTCAACCCTTAATTGCAATGACTTGGTTGAGTTATTAAGTAATTAATTATAAAGCAATTTGTTGGCTGGGAAAACAACGTGCAGATTGTTTCAGCCGGTTGTGAGCTCATGGCTGGTACTTTCTCTCACCCCCAATGTCCTAATACAGGTCTAAATAAGTGTCTCCATGTGCCTCCACCTACACCTCCTAGATTGGTCATGGTGCTTCCTCTGGCCAAGCAAATCAAACATCAGTGGCAGTCTGACGTAAATCACAAAATCATTTAAACATCAAAACAGTTACATAACATTTAAAGGGCATATGTATGTGGACTTCCCATTTCAATAAACTTTAAGAAAATGCATTTAACACTTTGAGAATATTAAAGAACAGTGGATGTGTTGAATACAGCTTCTACAGATATCATGTTGTTCAGCTATTAGTAGCTGACTCTGTTTCCTAAATGCTAAAAAAATCATGCCCTGATAGATATTAACAGAAAGTCAACAATTAAAAAAAGTTCCAAATGCTAGAATGTGTGCAATCCATTTTAACTGTAATAATTTCTTAATTATTTTATTATAATTATAAACATTATTTTCCTATAGTACTATTCCCTGTGGCCATGGGATTGGGTGCATTACCCATAATTTGAACATCAGTTTAATCCTGACAAAAAGACTGCAAGCAACAAGTGAGTTTACATGTCACATACTGGGGAATAAATAATGAATATACAGTAACACAACAGGGTTGTGCTGTTATAGCAAAATAATCAATGACAATGTTGTGCAGTTGGTAAAATGCAGCCCAGTGTGAAGTGAAGTTACTCTTACCACCCCAAAGTTGATTATTTTCCCATTACAGCACACTATAATGTTGTATTCCTCTTATACTACAGCGATTTGATAAATCTTTATATCCATTTATAGTTACATTCAGAATTTCACAACAATAAACATTATTAACCCACCTCCACTCTGTCCTGTATGCAAAATATTATATGCCTAACATGACAGATGCCACATCTTCAATCCTCTGCCATGTCACATGCGAGTTGATGTGCTACAGGTGAATTTTTTACTGTTTCTGAGACAAGAAAACCAAAATAAAATAGCGGAGGGTGTTAAACAGTATTTTCCCTCTCCTGGAAACGCAATGGCTGCCAGAATAAACGGAGCCAGACGTTAATGTCGCTGGAGCCAGTTATTTTCCTTCTTTTCCCCTCCAGGTGCAATTTATTTTATGCATGCATTTTTACCCTGTCATGCTGTGGAATTAAAAATGTTTGCATTCCTGTTTTCAGGTGAATCTTCCAGAATGGCCACAGAAAGAACGGTTTAATGACATTAGTGTTTAATACAGTGTGAAAAGGTATTACCATTAGTGGTAGTACCTTAGCAGTGTGAGGCAATTAATATCAAGAGGGATTGGGGTCTATTTTTACTGGAAATAAT
Source organism: Cranoglanis bouderius (assembly GCA_023630585.1). NCBI lineage: Eukaryota > Metazoa > Chordata > Actinopteri > Siluriformes > Cranoglanididae > Cranoglanis > Cranoglanis bouderius. The sequence goes on from CM042547.1 coordinate 15,828,479, forward strand.
AATAATAATAATAATAATAATAATAATAATAATAAAACCAAAACCGTAAGTAGATGTTTGATGCTATGGCTTAATGGCTAAAGTTACCACTGCATTCCCTCCAAATTCATACCAGGACCACACAAAAGTGCCTGAATTTCTCTCCACCTCAGCAAAGAATGAGGGAAGTTAGGACTATTACAAAGTTTGAAATTGTTAAGGCCTTTTCAAACAATCATTTTAATGCAGGAATTAAACAGTAATTAATGGGGAAGGGGATTAGGTAGGGAGCAAGACAGAGTTGAAATCCCTGGTTGATTGATGATGCCAATTGACCAGGACAAGACCTAGCTGCTGGTTGTTCTTGCCAAGGGCAAAATTCTTCATATAATCAATTAGCATTTGGTGATGCAACATTTAAAAGCAAATCTCGAGCAGACCCTGAAAACATGCTGAAAGAAAAGAGAAGACACAAATGGTTGCAATGTAAACTCCACCAAACTAATTTGTTTATGTCACATATTGTGTGCAGACTCTTATGGCAAGTGTACATGTGTGTATCTGTTTTGAAAGCTGCAAGTTTAAATGTCACAAAAGCCTGAACTTTCCTGATAAATGCATGCTGTTAATATCCTGGGTTTTAGGGGTTTTGGGTGTGGAAAACAATGTAACATTGTCTTTTGTCCTCAGAGAAGCCCCAGGCTCTTTTAGGAATGCTGGTCTATGTGTTTTGGATGAGTTCTAGTGGGAAACTGTGCTACGCTTTAAGAACAGAGCCAATACCATGTTAACCTGACAATCCGCTTTGAAACCTTCAGAGAAAACCAAATCCAGATGGAGAAAAAAGATGTAATGTTTACTTATCACTGTGTTCTGCATTTTTTTTTTTTATTTGTCTTTTTTTAAAAACAATTTGTAATGTATAGACTCATTGGATAGTTAATGGTTAGTAGATTTCTGAAGTGGTTCTGTTTCTGGTTTAGGTTTTTGCACAGACCCTTTAAAGGTTCCCCTAAGAGGGACAAACTGAAGAAGGTGCTAGATATCTAGATAACTATCTTTGGATAGTTAGGATAGTTAGATAGTTTACCTTCCTAAAGACATTCCAAAAGACCATTTAAGGTGCTAGATGGAAACTTGTTTCTCTATTTTTATTTATTTATTTTTTTTAAAGGTCTCTAATTGGAAGGATACTTTCTGCTCTGGTGTTCTACGTAGAACCAATGGATAAATGAAGAACTTTTTTTTCTGCGCTCTTAGAAAAAATGTCCCTCATGGGTTCTGTGCTTCCTAAAGAGGTTATATCTTAAGGAACCTTTTCTAAAAAAAAGAAACACTCTGTTGGTGATTCTACATAGAACCTTTAATGGTTCCCCCAAGGGACAAATTAAAAATTCTCAATAATCTTAGAGAAAAAAACATTTCTCATGGGTTCTGGGGAATAATTGAGGGTTGGATAATTAATGGTTCTTAGCTTCCTAAAGATGTTCTACATTTAGGAACATTTTCTGAAAAGAACACTTTCTGGTGTAGGGTTCTACATAGTAGATCTTTTAACAGCTCCTCTAGAGGGACAAACCAAATAATCTTTTTTTCTACACTTCAAAAAAGTGTGTGGGTCCATCAAGTGTTCATCGTATATTTAAGGGTTTTTCTTTTTCTTTTCTTTTTTTTTTTTTTTTAGCTTCCTAAAGAAATTCTACCTTTAAGAACCTTTTAGTAAATGTTCTACATAGAATCTTTAAGGGTTCCCCTAGAGGAACCAACACATTTTTTATTACACTCTTAGGGGGGGGGAAAGGTACCTCATGGGTTTCTTGTAGGTTCTTTGCATGGATCTTTGCATAGGGTTCCTAGCTTCCTTAAGATGATTTTCTGTAAAACACACTTTACCTACACCCTGTTGTAGGATTCTACATAGAACCTTTAAGGGTTTCCCTAGATGGACAAGCCAAAAACCTGTTTTACTCCACACTGTGAAAAAGGGTTCCACTTTGGCTAGTTAAGTGTTAAAAGATGTTTCACCTTTAGGAACATTTTTGTAAAGTTATATATAGAACCTTTAAGAGTTCCCCTAAGTGACAAATGAAGAACAAAGGGTTCCTCATAGGTTTATGGATAGTTAACAGTTCTTAGCTTCCTAAAGAGGTTTCAGCTTTAGGACTTCAAGCATAAACGAAAGCACCTTTTTCTACACTCTTACTAAAAAGGGTTCCTAAAGGATTCTTTGGACAGTTGATGGTTCTTAGCTTCCTACAAAGGTCTACTTGGAGCATTCTCTAAAAAATGAAAAAATCTCTTGCAGGGAGAAACTATGACTTCTTCATCCCTTCATAGTGTATTCACCAGAATTAATGTTTTTAATGTTTATTAATATCACTTAGGGTTGTGGGTTGTTTTTTTTTTTTCTTTCAGATTCTCCTTCTCTAAAATATGGCCTACAATATTTTACACTGTGTGTCTGGCAAATATTTCACAGTTCATGTCTTACCTTAGAGTTCATGAAGAGTTTAAGAGTTCTAGAGTCTCATTCTATTGCGCAGATGCACATAAACACACACACTAAACAAACCACAGAGCACTTTTGTTAATCACAACCAGAGGAAAGCACTGGCAGCACAGCAGCATGAATCTCATGACATTTTATTGGTTCTAACTTCACAAAACGGACACTTCGCCAATGTTTTCATCAGAATTTTCCACCATGAAAATGGATAATATATTTCTCCTTGTGGATCAATTTCCCTCTACTCTAAGCAGAACAACACTCCACTAAATACAGCATTAAGCCTTTAATGTGCAGTCTCTATTTGTATTAAACAAATTTATGTCAATAACATCCTTTCTCAGTTGTAAGAAGGACTTGTTTGGGTCCTGAGCCTAACGTGTTAGCCTTCATGAGAAACAACTCTTAAACAAGCTGTTTTTGGTCTTTCTGACGCCACACATAAATTATGACATACTGTTCCACTGGTGGTGCAGAATCTAATGTCACAGCACAGCTGTTTAAATATGCAGCTCTGCAAAGAGGCTTCAGGTGCTGGCGGGAGTATTCTCACTCTTTCTGCTGTGTAAACAGTTTCCTCTCCACCTTCAACCCATGAGTCAGTGCCACCACACCTTTGGCACCCCGCACGTTGGTCGTCATCTATATTCAACACATCTAGAAGTTATAAACAGATGACGTCTGTGATATTAAACTGGTGCAGGACTCTCAAAAATCCAAAAACACTGCTGAATTTAATGTTTATGTATGTCAATAATGTTGTGCTTGGCAGGTAAGATGTGGTTAGCTGATTGGTTTAGGTGCATGTACTGGTGTCTATGGCAAACTATAATGTGTGGGTGAATGAGACAGGACTTAATGTGTGTTTTATTAAGGACAATCAAAAAGTCAGCAGGATACATGCAGGAAAAGCCAAACAAATATAATCCATATTCTGAACTAAGGGAAACAGGCAAGGGTTAAAACCAGGAAGTACAGACAACAAAGCTTGTACTTAACAGTATAAATGGACTATACAACTTCGGCACACTACACTGACACAACAGGGTATACATAAGCTAAAAAAAAAAATTAAAAAAAAGGACCAAGTCCAAGCACACTGAGTAACAGACCAATGACAAGACAGGTCAGAAACAGGACCAAAATTACACAGCAAAACAAACAAAAGCACATAATGTGGAAAAAGTGATCGATGTGCTAGGAACAGTAGTACATGCTAAAAGGTGGAATTCATCACACAAACATGTGACCTACATTTTGTTTTCTGCCTCCCCATGTTTTCCCATATCACCCCAATGCTGCATTCCCTCCACTGTCTCCCTGTAGTTGCCCACAAAGAACTTAAAATACTAATGTATACCTACAAAGCCAGAAATGGTGCAGCCCATGCTGACTTGAAGGCACTTTTAAAACCTCACTCTCTACCATGTTCCTTTGGACCCTGTGGCATGGCTTGAGTGGACCCACCATCCTACAGGACACAAGGAAGACCAGCATCAAGACTCTTTTCTGTCCTGGCACCCAGGTGGTGGAATAAACTTCTCCTGGCTGTGTATTGAGTCACTTTCAAACAAAGACGTTAGGTACCTCTTTACTAAGCATTTAAATGAGTGCTAATTGAAAATACAAATCTAAAGTTGTACTGTATTAGCTCCTGTAATAACTCGTACTAACTCCTCTCTAACAGCTTGATAATATTTTTTTTAGACCCTGACCTATTTCTGTTAGCCTGAGAATACATATTTTTGATAGAAACTAGCACTTCTGTAAATTGCTCTGGATAAGAACATATGCAAAATGCTGTAAATGTAAATGTTGTGTTCTGTGAATTCAGGTAAAAGTATGGCATGCTTAGTTGAATGATATTTTTTAAATAGTCCACTTTTTCTGTACAGTCTGAAATTGCTTTTTTCAGAGGTTCTTTGGATACTGTTTTAAAATACTGTTTTATGTAGACCATTTCTACTTAAAGAACCCACTTATTACCCACTGGATTATTTGCACTTCACAATGGTTCATCAAAGTCCTAAAGGTTTCTTGACGACTACCCACAGTTTCTGGAATCAAGAGCACACCTGGGATCTACTTGCTGTCTTAAAAAGGGAATAATAGACCTACATAATTGTCCATTTGACTAAAGCTGAACACTTTTGGGTGCTGTGTCTTTTCTCCTAACAGTGTCGGTTCCTCCACTGTAGATTTAGCGCTTAAGATCACACCCTTAGACTGTTTAGCACCCTAAAGTAAAACTCCTTTTTAAGAGTATACTAAAACCATATAAATGACCCCTTTTTTAGAGTATGTATATTTCAATCTCAGTGTTTTGAGAAAATTACAGTGAATTTCGAAAAGTCACTGAGTATGATGAACATTTTTGAAGAAATGCAACAAGATGGTGTGATTAAAAGCATGCCAGCCAAACAAATACAGAAAGAAACACACACACAATGAACATATTGGATGTAGAACTTTAAAATACATGAAGCTAATGTAGCAAATCAAGGGTTTGCTATTGTGCGCCTACACACTCTTTTGTTACAAAATGTAATGTATAGTGTATTGTGGTTTTCCAAGTTGTGGCAAACACTGAAAAAAAAAAAAAACCTCACGAAATGCCAGTATAAGATGTGTTTTATTAAAGCCACATGGACATGAAAATGCCTTCCAAACATGATTAATTGATAGCTTTTGGCAAAGGTATCTGTGACCTCAGAGATTGTAATCAGTTTTGGTTTGATTACTGAGGAAATGTGATCAGGTACTGATTACAAATTACATAACTGAACATGTAATGAGTAATGTAAAATGTAATGTTAACAGAGAATGAAATCCTTCAATATTCAGGAAACACAAGGACATGCTGTTTATTCAGGCTACTTATCAGAACCTGATATTAACAACAACAACAAAAAAATGTCATAAATTGTTATTTCTCAGTGAAAGGAACTGTAATCTGACACCTGATTTTGTGTGTATTCTTATAACGTCAGTATTTTTTGTAACATTATAATAAAATTATGAAATTAAAATTCACCCAACTGAAATTCATCCAAGTACATTTTCCATGTGTAGAATAACTGAGTAGTTGAAGTTTATTGGCCTCAGTCAGATATAAAGCTCAGGACACAAATGTTCTCAAGGTTTGGGCCAAGAGCCACTATGATATGGTCTCCAGTGCACAGCTGCTTTAAAAGAAGCCTATAATTTTCAACTCCAGCTTTTATGTCTAATGTCCTCAAGCCCCTCTGTAATCTGTTTAAAGTGCTTGCAGTGTGAAGAGGTCATGGCCACACACACTGAGACCTTTCTTTTGGAAACTGATTAATATTTGCTTATATATGCTTCAAATATTGAGCACATTATTGTGTCCCAGAATGGATCGCTACATAAATTGCTGAATGACAAACTGCTGTTTGTTACTAAGTTCATGTCTAACTTTAATTGCCAAATTTACTGAAACTCAATAACCTTGCAACGAAGGCCACTGGAAAGTTCCTCAGTATTGTTTCAACCACAAAAATGAACAGCATAAACCACATACTCCCTTTATACCTTGTTCTGAAATAAAAACAGCCTCACCCATATTCTTCAGTTTTTCAGTTTGTCTCTTTGGGGGATCCATTGAAGTTACTATGTAGAACCCTATAAGAGAGGGTTCCCCTTTCAGAAAAGTTTCCAATTAGACCCCTGTCAAAAGACTGAGCAAGGCTTCTCCCCCCACAAGTGTGTTAGTACTGGGTGGCTTTGATTTGCTCGCCAACTGTCCAACGAAACCTTAAGAAACCCCTTTTTTCCAAGAGTATCAGTACTTGCTGGTTTTGATTTGCCCATTAACCATCCAAAGAATTCTTAAGAAATACCCTTTTCCCAAGAATATCAGATGAATGGTTTTAATTTACCCACTAATCATCAAAAGAGTTGCTTTATATGTGTAATTCCACCCAAGAAAATGAGATAGGTACAGTTAGCTACACACAGACTCACACAGAACAGCTAAGTTTTACAAGCAGCAAATTCAACATGTACGCAAGTCTAATTTGGATAGTATAGTTGTTGTTACGTTTGATTCATTTTGATTTGATTTTGGTTAAGTTTGTTTCATCTGAATCCTGAGACCTGCACTAATCCTTCAAATGGAGGTAATTAAACATTTCTTAAAATAAATCTTTTTTTGTTGTTGTTGTTGTTTTGTTTTTAATTGACTACATTTGATTTCATTGATGGCCATTCTAAATGGCTTGGTTGTGAGGTGTTCATTGGCATGTACAATGATCTCTTTTCCCCCCATTTTCTCCCCAATTTGGTCACCTGCCAGATCCCACCCACCTGCCAGCTCTTCCCCATCATACAACAGCTAGCAACTAGGGAGAGTTAAGGTGAACACATGCTTCCTCTGAGACATGTGAAGGTAGCCAACCACAGGGCAGCGTAACATACTAAAAGGAAAGTGCTATCTACCCTCTTCTGCATACACATGCTCAAAGATGCCATGTTGGCTAGTGCCACTGTCGACTGAATGAGGAGAGAGAGTAACGGCATCTCTGCCATCCAGAGAGCATGCCCAATTTTATTCCCTTGGCTCCTGGCCACAGATGGCTGTGGCATCATTGGTATTCTTCAGGAAATTATGGAAATACAGTACTGTAAAAAGTTACTGGATTTTTCTTACAGGATTGGCTTCCTGACATGGACCTCATTTCCAATCATAGTTAGATACAGTAATCTTTAAAAACTGGCATTCATCTCAAAACACACCTGTTTCCCAGCTATTTCAAATATTACAGCCGTAAAACACAGTAACTATCATGTTTGTTGTTTAATTGTTGTCTGTTGATCTACATTCACTTTGGTGGTTTGTCTTAGATGTTATTGTAAAGCATATTACTGTAAACTGGCTTTGCTGTGGTAGTTCACAACACATTACAGTCCAGTTCCCACAATCCCGGAAGTCAGACGTTATGTCACTATCTTGGATTAAGAGTAACACTTATTAACATACTGTATATACTGTATATATAAACACCCTAGTAGTTACATAACACAGTTTTTACAGTGGTGAGCTGTATGAGGAATAGAAGGCCCAGTGTCACTCAATAGACAGCTTGTCCTGTAAACTGTGAGATATTTACCCAGGAGAAAACAATGCTGTCACTGAGCTCAGTTCCCATAAACAAACTCTGCAGCACAACAGACAGAGGGGAGACAGCAGAGGCGTTTTAATGGCAGGAGCCCCTTGGCACAGTTCTCTCAATGCAATTAGAGAAGAATGGAAGTATGGGTCCAAACAGAGGGGTCTGGCTTGCTCTGCTTTTCTGCTGAGTTCATAAGCTGTGGTTGCCTATGAGGAGGGGAGACCGGGACACAACTGGCAACCCAAACTAACAGAGTCCATATGGTGCTGCAGAAATGGGGAGGGTCAAGAGCTGTTACTACAGCTGCATGTGGCAGAAACTTAATATTATTTCTCTTTATTTTCCCCCTCTTACAGCCTTTTAAAAAAGCCTGTATGGGAGAGAAATGAAAGTAACGATTCCCATGTGAAATGTAGAAAAAAGATGAATGGATGCAAGATGGATCAACTTCATGTCACAAAGCCTAAAAAGCAGGATTAAATGAGCAATAGTAGTGGATGTGCGTGTCTAGAGATCAGACTTGGGAGGATAGAAGTGACATTGTTTTCTCTTTGCACCACACCTTGGTTATTTTGGCCCACACACCACCAATGACAGTAGGATTTTGAAGATACCAGTTGAAAAATTATACCGTACGGTGTAATGTCCAGTTTAATATACAAAAGAAATGTATCACAAAAGATCCTCTGGAGATTTGGATTCAGTTCTTAAAATGTTGTTGTAAATGACCCAATCCTGAAAGAACTCAATCTGTTCTGCATTAAACACATTCAGCAAATATGCATGAATGTGCTGATGGATACAATGTACTAGTTGTACAGAGAATGCAGTTCAGGCCTTTAGCCAGCAATTTCTATACAAAATAAGCGAACAAGGATGTGTAGGAAAACAGGATACCTTCTGGGCTACGCTTAAAATCGCATTTGTTTCAACAAGCACACCATGGTTAACATGCTAGCCTTAAACCATATAAACCATTCTTTGCCGAATGGAAGAGTTATCCACCCTGACTTATGATTAAAGCTGATCCCAACTGATAAAGAAGAACATGTACCAAATTGGACATGAATTTATCCATAAATCGTTTATATGAGTATTTACACAAAATAACCTTCGTATCCTACTCATGCCCCTGAATGTGTGTAAATTTTATGCATAAGAAAACTAACCTTGATTGATATGATTGGCTTCATCTCATATAATTTAAGATGAGTTACTTCCTTTGATTTACAGATTACTTTGTCAAGTTTAAACCACTTGTGTATTTTAGAGAGAATGTATCAACTAAAATATCTGTGTTTTTAATTAAGAGCCTGATCATGACCAATTTGTTAAACTGTCTTCAGTATAACATTTTCTTCATTATACATTTCTGATACTAACACTGATACTAAAGGTGGAAGAAGGGAGGGAGGTTTAGGTATTGATGTACAGTATATTGTACAGGTGAAACAATATGTATTTTCTGTGTTGTAAATATAATTCACCGAAATGATGTGGGAATGATTTTATTTAATCTGTAATCTCGCCTAGGCTTTCTGCAAAGATCATGTTGTGTAAGGAGCCAGTTTAACAAATGTGGTGGTAAAAACAGTCAGTCTGCCTAAAGATGTGTAAAATCTTGCTAGCTAAATGTGATTTCTTCACACAGTCACTGTCATGCTCTGATCAAGTTGTTGCATGGTTATGTGCCGCATTGAAGTTAGCCTGATCAGATGCCAGCTGTCAAAATGTCTGTGATGAACATGTGCCACAGTTAGAATGTAATCTTTAAATCCAAATGTAAAATTTAAAATGCTAGACATTTATTCAAATGAGAAATATATTTCTGTTCAGGAAAGCTTGTAGTATTCAGAACTATTTATAGTGGAAAATGTCAACATTTCACAAACATTCCTAAATGAGGATGGCTTGGTGTGCCAATAATGGTTAGAAACGTTCCATCCCACCTACATGCATAAACAAAATACCTACCCAGATAGCAAATGAGTGATTGCCCAATGCTGGCGCGCACTTCCTACTGTCATCTGGCTCACACACGGCCATGGAGGAATGGTGAACTCATCTGCACCTGACTGCCAGAACACAGCTAGAAATCAGGCCTGGTAAGACCATATTTCAGACATGATATGGAGCAGAACATACATCTGGGCTACCTTTAGACTACAATTGAAATGCTGCACAAGCATTAGATATGGTTGGTTACAGTCAGACCAATTCTGACCAGATATTGTCTAAACTCAACTATATGACATTGTTCGGAGCAAAATATAATGTATGTACTGTATATCCTGATGCAGATTGCTGCAGATGAAGAGGTTTTAAGTAGGGGTGTTGCAACACGAATGCAAAAGTATGATGTAATTGTTTTTTTAAGAGTGCAGCAAAGAAGCTCTATTGCTTGTGTGTGTGTGTGTGTGTGTGTGTGTGTGTGTGTGTGTGTGTGTGTGTGTGTGTCCATTCACCCATATCATAGCTTGTTACTGAATGGCTCAAAACAATGCAATGTAGCCAAGTTAAATACTTTTTGACTAGATTTTAATGATGTAGTTCTTTTGTATATACTAATGGTAATGACTGACCTATTCAGTGGGCAATGTTTCAACACATTTGTTTTCATCCTTGTCCTCTATAACCTTAGTATTTGTGCTATAAATGTTATTTTTCTTTGAAATGTTACTTTAAAAACCTGATATAAGTTTTGCTTGATTTTTGACATTTTGCTTGCCAAAGGTGTGGACCGCATTTCTGCTTTGAGCACGCTTGATTCTATTCTGAAAAATATACAGTATATATTTGATGCAACCCTACATCAATGTTTCAAATCACTTTTAACTCAACACACAGCCATTAGCCATTAATGCCTAAACCGCTGGCAACAAAAGTGAGTACACCCCTAAGTGAAAATGTCCAGATTGGGCCCAAAGTGTCAATATTTTGTGTGGCCACCATTATTTTCCAGCACTGTCTTAACCCTGTTGGGCATGGAGTTCACCAGAGCTTCACAGGTTGCCACTGGAGTCCTCTTCCACTTCTCCATGACGACATCACAGAGCTGGTGGATGTTAGAGACCTTGCACTTCTGTTTGAGGATGCCCCACAGATGCTCAATAGGGTTTAGGTCTGGAGACATGCTTGGCCAGTCCATCACCTTTACCCTCAGATTCTTTTGCAAGGCAGTGGTCGTCTTGGAGGTGTGTTTTGGGTCATTATCATGTTGGAATACTGCCCTGCGGCCCAGTTTCCGAAGGGAGGGGATCATGCTCTGCTTCAGTATGTCACAGTACATGTTGGCATTCATGGTTCCCTCAATGAACTGTAGCTCCCCAGTGCCGGCAGCACTCATGCAGCCCCAGACCATGACACTCCCACCACTATGCTTGACTGTAGGCAAGACACACTTGACTTTGTACTCCTCACCTGGTTGCCGCCACACACACTTGACACCATCTGAACCAAATATGTTTATCTTGGACATGGTTCCAGTAATCCATGTCCTTAGTCTGCTTGTCTTCAGCAAACTGTTTGCGGGCTTTCTTGTGCATCATCTTAAGAAGCGGCTTCCTTCTGGGACGACAGCCATGCAGACCAATTTGATGCAGTGTGCGGCGTATGGTCTGAGCACCGACAGGCTGACCCCCAACCCCTTCAACCTCTGCAGCAATGCTGGCAGCACTCATACGTCTATTCTGCAAAGCCAACCTCTGGATATGATGCTGAGCACGTGCACTCAACTTCTTTGGTTGACCATGGCGAGGCCTGTTCTGAGTGGAACCTGTCCTGTTAAACCGCTGTATGGTCTTGGCCACCGTGCTGCAGCTCAGTTTCAGGGTGTTGGCAATCTTCTTATAGCCTAGGCCATCTTTATGTAGAGCAACAATTCTTTTCTTCAGATCCTAAGAGAGTTCTTTGCCATGAGGTGCCATGTTGAACTTCCAGTGACCAGTATGAGAGAGTGTGAGAGCAATAACACCAAACTTAACACACCTGCTCCCCATTCACACCTGAGATCTTGTAACACTAACTAGTCACATGACTCATGTGACCCCAGGGAGGGAAAAAAGCTAATTGGGCCCAATTTGGGTATTTTCACTTAGGGGTGTACTCACTTTTGTTGCCAGCGGTTTAGATATTAATGGCTGTGTGTTGAGTTATTTTGAGGGGACAGCAAATTTACACTGTTATACAAGCTGTACACTCACTACTTTACATTGTAGCAAAGTGTCATTTCGTCAGTGTTGTCCCATGAAAAGATATAATAAAATATTTACAAAAACGTGAGCGGTGTACTCACTTTTGTGAGATACTGTATATATATATATATATATATATATATATATATATATATATATATATATATATATATATATATATATATATATATATATATATATATATAAGAATCCCTAATGTTCTTTACAATAGTTAAAAGTATACTGTAATAAGTGTGAGAAGTATAGGCAAGAAAGATATGCATGGATTGACCCATGGCAATGCTGAAGTGCTGGCCTACTATTAGCTCAATTTTAAACATTGTGTTAAGAAATTTATATTGATGTTGATTGGTGAGTGTGTTTCATTGTAATTGCCAATCAGTCTAATCATTCAATTAAATGGGCACGTGCCCAATTTGGCCAATCCATCCCTATGTACCACTATTCATAAATGGCATGTTCTCTAAAAATCACTTACAGTGCATTTACAGTTTGAACAGCCTGGAATGAGTAAGGCTCATCCAAGACAAGCCAGATAACAGATGATTCCAGGCCAAACATGGCCAACTTTATGCACGTAAGGATTCGTTTTGGCAATGGTATGTGTATCATGGGGCCAAAATGTGGCCAAACTGTTAGCACTCACATTTAAGGTTTTTTGAAATATGTGATCCAAATGCACCCAAGCCTAGCTAATGCGTGTACAACCTTTCAGTTTTGGCCCAAGGTGACCCATCTGGAAGTTCACATCAAGCCTGAGATGTTGTCCCACTAATGCTGAATTGGTGCTAAATTCTGGCAGCCAAATTTTATCATGGAATGAATGTAGGCCAGATAAAAGTGGTCCAGGACTGTGCTCCAGCACTGGGACATCACTCATTTACTAGGAGTTATTTTGAACAGCCATTTCACCAAAAAATAAAACACTTCTAAAACAATTAAGGCATCTTAATGGTGTCCTAATCCAGACCCATTTGTCCAGACTTAAAGAGTTGCTGAATGAAATGGCAGCCACTACACAAAGCCACAATAAATCTGCTTTGTTTCACAATGGATAGCAATAACACAGCTTGTTTAGCTAGCTGGGAATGACTTCCATACTATGGAAACTACACTGATGCTTCTTTCTGACAATCCCCAAAACCACACTAAGTTCTGACTCTTATGCCAGCCTCATACTACCTCTTGCTTAAGTACTTTCAATGTGATTTACATCAATGGAAGAGATGAGGCCTTCAAACTTTGGCTTGCATATGGAATAATAAAACCTGACTATTGGGGTGAACCATGAACCATGATGAACCACTATGAACAGTTCAATCCTGGGTTCTCTGTTTTCCTCCCCCGTCCCAAGTGCATGCAGGTAAGCAACCTGACTATGCTAAATTATCCCTAAGTGCAAATGATTGTGTGAATGAGTGTTTGAATGTGTGCCCTGTGATGAACTGATGTTCCATCCGGGGTGAATGGTTCTGGGACATGTTCCGGATCCACTGTGACCCTGACTTGGATAATATGGTTACTGAGGATGAATATTTTGTTTATTCATTTACCTTCAGTAACTGCTTTATTCTGATCATGGTCATAGGGAATCTGGAGCCTGTGCTGGGAACACTAGACATGAGGTGGGAATACACCCTGGATAGGATGCATGAATTAACAATCTATGTATATTTAATTTATTTTATTCATGGTGTTATGTGAAATAATTAATAATACTTGTTCTGTTTTATTTATTTATTTTTCTATATTTTTTCTATTCTTTGGTGTGATGTAAGGGCATAACAATGCTGGGACATAGAAATAAACAAACCAATACATAATAGAGCACTGACCCATGATTCTTGTATCTGTCCATTATACTTAAAACAGTAGTTTGTTCAAATGTACATAATTTCACTTTTAATTAACACAGAAACTAGGGAATATACAGAATATGCATGACCATGTGGGGCCCAAATGCTGGAGTTCGATCTGAAAATACCACCAGCTGACAAACATGTGAAGAATCATGTTTTTCTGAGTTGCACAAATGGTTAATTATTTTTACAAAAAAAAAACAAAACAAAACAAAAAAACCCTCATGCTTATGAAAAACAAGGTCCAACGTCAAATCCAAAAGCAACCCTGCCAAGCGAATGTCGAGCAGTGCAGACATTCCAAGTCAAGTGCATGTGGACAACAGGAAGCTATCACGTGGCTGAAGTTGTATTTCCAGATTTCAACCCACAGCTGACCTGTTTCCCGCGTGCCACACGCTCAGCAGGAAAATCTTTCATGTTATGAGCTGTGAAGTGATCTAGTTCAATCACCATTCTTTTAATATGGTTGGTATACTTTGTCTCAGGTACGATACTGTATCCTGAACTTTCAGATGGCACAGCATGATCGTCATTAGAGAAAGACATCTGAGCACAAATTAGCAAGAGGGAGGAAAAGATAATAATCCTTCACTGAACATCACATGCTGTTGGTGGAAAGCTGCTGGTCTGTGCCAAAGGAAATTGTGCTGTCAGCTGGAGAAGCCTACTAAGTCTTTGCTGTCTCAGATGCCACTGGTGTGAATCAGCAGGAGGAAGTATGCTAAATAAAGTGTGAAATGCTATGAAATGCATTTTGGAATCATGCAATTTACCACAAAATGGAGCATCATGCATTCATATTCAACCCAGTCAGTGGTCATAGGGTAGATTTTTTTTCTTGTAGGAAGTCAACACGATTGAAGTGATGGTATAATCTAATGTTTTAGCAGTCACCTGAGGAGCTTTAATAATATCTTATAAAATTTCAGATCATCACAACTGTAGAAGCTTCATGAATAATTGGCGAAACATCAAGATTATAACACAAGTCCAGTCCACCACCTTAATTTGCTATCAGTAGATATTTGTAAAGCCCTAGGCAACTAAATAGCTTCATAGACATAAAGTGCCTTGCATAAGTATTCACCCCCTTGGATGTTTCTACATTTTGTGTTAAAACAAAACTGGACATTATTGGGAGTACATGTAATGAATCTACTGTACATAAAATAGCTTATGATATTGAAGTGGTAGGAATATATCTTGCAAAATTATTTACAAATAACAACCCTTGTGATTGCAGAAGTGTTCAGCCGTGCTGCTGTTCTGGTATAACTAGTTGGCATCAGAAAGGAACCTTGGTTGCCTTTCTGACTAATGCCCTGTAACTGTCTTCTGGTGGATGGCCTCCTCCAAGTCATGGTTGTGCCATATTTTAATAATGGATTAAAGGGTGCTCCACAGGATGTTCAAAGTTTGGAATATTTTAATAACAAAACTCTAATTGATACTTGTCCAGAACTTTGGCCCTGACTTGTTTTGACAGTTCTTTGGTCTTCATGATGTTACTAGTTTAAGTATACACTGTAACAAACTTTGGGGCCTTGAAGGAACAGGTGTATTTATATTGAGATCACATGACACTTTAATTGCACACATGTGAACTCCATTCAGTTCAATATGTGACCTCTGATGGAGACTAGACACTGGCACCAGAACTAACACCAGTTTCACAACAACAGGGTTGAATACGTATGCAATCACAACTTTTCCTTTTTTTACTTTTCAGTTATTTTGCGAACTATATTGATTTTATCTTCAACTCAATATTATGGACTATTTTATTTAGGTTTCTAACATATTATCTCAATTAAATCTATTCAGGTCCAGGTTGTAATATTACAAAATGTGAAGTTCGAGGGTGGTGAATACTTATGTAAGGCACAATATACGAATAGACCCTTAACTCAAGGGTTTTTTTTTAATCATTCCTCTGGTGAACTCTTAATGGTTCTATATAGAACCCTACAACAGATCACCTCTTTAGGGCGGTTCCAAGTAGAACCCATATACATTTAACTGTCCAGAATCCTTTTTAAGGTTAATATTGTATAGTGTATATTTTGTGTCTTATTTATGTTAAACTAACTGTATATTTCTGAGTCAGTGAGAGTGCTATCAAGGCTGCATTACTTCAGGTTCATAACCCTTTAACTGTTGTTATTTTCAGTGACACTATCCATGCAATTCCAAGCTGTTTCTCGGACCCTCCACCCCATGGTGTGTGAACTGTTCGATCAGCCCCATGTGTGCACCATATGTCCTTGCATCACAGCAGCTCATCTCCAAATTCGTTCTCCTCCGCCTGCATTTTATGGGCTTATTTGCTTTTGTTGGAGGCCATGCCAGCAAGAGGGAACACAGTTGAAGGGCACATCCATTTTTATTTGTGTGGCAGTCTACACTCCACACCACCCACCAGCTATAGTCTTCCTACTCATTTTTAGTTCCACTGTGTGTGTGTGTGTGTGTGTGTGTGTGTGTGTGTGTGTGTGTGTGTGTGTGTGTGTGTGTGTGTTTGTGTCTGTCTGTGTGTGTGTGGTCCTTACAAAGTGTGCTTTGGGTCAAGCATATTATAGTGAATTCTGAGGTGAAGCTATAGCTGACCAGGGTTGGTATGTGCAGCCACAACTATGGAGACCTTACTTGTCTGTTTTTAAACAAGAAAGTTATGGACCATGATGGTACAGTGGGGCCATACAGAACCTCAGCCTCCCCATGAAGCTTAATACATGACAGAGCATGTGGCATGTTTTAGGCAAATTTTATGTTCTTGGTGTATTCATTTACCATAAAAACTATACACTTAAAAGAAAACTTTATCTAAAGTCAAATTGATAATAATAATTTTGGGTGGAGTGCCCCTTTATATAACTCAATAATGATGGTTATCATCACCATCAGCTCTCCAGTGAGCCGACCTAGTTAGTAGTAAGCGATGCCTGGGTCATGTCAAGTGCTTTGCAATGACTAAATCTTTCCTGTAAACACAAACTGGAGCAATCCACCCAGCTAAGGCCATCTGAGGCAGTTAAGGTCATATTATCCAGCCTGGCCTTGAGCTTTGCCAATGTAGAAACGCCTCCTCCTCAAAATGACTCCTTTCATTTGTGACTGCAAAACAAATGGCTTTAGAACTCAAGCTGCTTGGTGGAAATTTCTTAACAATGGTGACACAGTTAAATCAGTTAGATGTGCTTTTCTAAAATAAATAAAAATCCACCACTGAGTATGAAACATTTTTTAATTAAGAAATAAAATGCGTGTGTAATTAAATACATCAAATACAGCTCCAGGGTCCCCAGTTCAATCCTGGGTTCTCTGTTTTCCTCTCCCCTCCCAAGAGCATGCAGGTAAGCAACCTGACTATGCTAAATTATCGCTAAGTGCGAATTATTGTGTGAATGAGTGTTTGAATGTGTGCCCTGCGACGAACTGATGCTCCATCCGGGGTGAATGGTTCTGGGATATGTTCCGGATCCACCGTGGCCCTGACTTGGATAATATGGTCATTTATCTTCAGTAACTGCTTTATTCTGATCATGGGCATAGGGAATCTGGAGCCTGTGCTGGGGACACTAAGCATGAGGCGGGAATACACAGGATGCATGAATTAACAATCTGTTTTATTTATTTATTTTTTTAATTATATTTTTTAGATTCTTTGGTGTAATGTAGTGGCAGGTGTTAAACAATGTTTATGGTGCATTTCTGCCACCAACAATGCTGGGATATAGAAATAAACAAACCAATACATAATAGAGGACTGGCCCATGATTCTTGTATCTGTTCATTATACTTAAAACAGTGGTTTCTCCAAATGTACATAATTTCACTCTTAATTAACACAGAAACTAGGGAATATACAGAATATGCCTTGTATATGACTTCCATCTGAAAGATAATCAATAAAGGGGATACATTTAATCTGATATAACTTATTTCTACAGTATGTCTGACTGAAATGTTACTATGCAGTTTTTCTTCTCCTATTATGATAGTGTTTAAAGTTTCATTAAGACATAACTGCAGCCTAACATAACAGTGTGAAATCTAAACTCTGTGTGATCCGCTGAGAGCAAAGCTAAAGAAGCAAACTTCACACACACAAAACATGTCTTGACATTTGGCTACATTATCACTTATACCCTAGAAAAACGCATCTGGTTCCCTTGTATGTTCCCCATGAAAATATAACCAGTTATATAACAAATAGAGAATTTCTTCTCAAGAAATTGCAATACATTCATTCTAAGTCTAAGGGTCTAACAGTCACTAAGCCCTCTGTAGTTTGATTAGAGGCAGGTGACAGTTTAAATTTCATGACTGAATTAAATAATTACTGAAATTCATGATAAAATGAATAATATGCTTTATAAGTTATACATGTGTATCTCTTTTTTATTATTATTTAATTTAGTCTGTAAGATCCTTCATAACAGGACATGGGTAGTCCTTTAAGGCTTGTAAAACAAAATGCTGACACCTAGTGGCTTGGAGAGAAGTGAAAACCTACATCCTCATGGTTTAACAATTTATTTATATCCATATCCAACAATTTATTTATATCCATAAATAAATACTCAGCAAAGTAGTAATACAGGACATAAATAACAGAGGTCTGGAGTACAGGAAAATACACCAACATGCAGATAAACAGGGACCATAGATTATCAAGGGTATAAGTAGTAGAGCATGTAAGCCCCTAATGCCCAGCCCATAGACATGACCTAGGGTTTTTTTGTACTCTAAATCTAAACTGGTAGTCAATTATTAACTCCCTTGGTCAATTTTATATCTAGTGATTGACTGTTAAATTGATAAAATTTTACGATGTTTACATTTGGGGGCAATTACTCTTAACCTGTTCATCAACTGGCCTGTTTGTGTGGGGGCGGAGGAATCTGGAGAACCCATTATTGTGAAGCATTATTGTCGTGAGATGCATTATCCATCATGCATTATGCATTATCCAACTTGTGAGGAAAAACTCTTTATCTATCATATCCTGTATCTAAATTATCCTATCAATATTGTCTGTAAACACAAACTCCAAGCACAAATACAGACAAAAAATAACGGTTGTTTTTTGTTCATCTCTATGAGAACATTAAAACAAATTATTCACACTTAGTATATTCACACATGGAATAAGTAATTGGTTTGAGACAATAAAAAAAAAATCATTGTTCACTGTAATATTAAGTGTTGATTAAATTAAATGTAATTTAAAATGTACTTTGAAACAAACACATTGTTGAAGGAGATGCTAATCCAAAACTGAAATAAGCATGATGGATCAGGTCCACTTGACTTCATCATATTTTGTTTTGGTCCTGATCCAGGTGATATGATTGAGAAACCAGAACTTTGCTAGCAACATATAGTGTCTGGTCCGTTTTCTGCCCAAAATTCCAATTCCAACAACTGCAGTCACAGCAAAGACACGGAAGTAACATACCTGCAACAGATCATTCTGTTTTTTAATATTAATTAATACAATATCCATTCATAAATATTTTATTTTATATTTCTCAAAATGTTTGATTGGTCAGAAGGTATTGATAATTTTTTTTATAACAGCAGCTCTGACCATATTTGAGGCCATAATTCAAATCTCAGGTTTACATTAATGCACTCTTTTCTAATCCGTTATTGTTTCTTAACAACTAATTCACTGCAACTTGTATAGTGCGAGTAAACTAATTTTAAAATGTTTTGTTATTTAACGAAAATAATTTTGTGCAACTGCAATTTCGCCAATTCAAGTAGTTTTCTGCAAAAAAGCACAAAAATCTCTGCAAATTGCACTGCCAAATTTATTTAAAAGCCGCGGAAAAATCAAGTATTTTTGGCCGCAACAATCACAAAAAAAAAAAAAAACCTCAGTGAAATCCTGTACAAGCTCCTGATGAACAAGCTATATAAAAACTGTTAATATTTGCTATGACAGGAACTAACAAACATGGACGTTTCACAACATTATCGTGATTAATGATAAATGATATAAATGGATAACACAATATGATGTTATTTTAAAATGAAATATTTTACAATGATTTTACAATAAATACAAAGTCCAAGTGCTGTGGTATAATAGGTATAAAACACTTACAGCACTGAGAAATGCTCTTAGTGGAAAATGACACTTAATAACACTGATCATAAACACTAATAATTAAACCATCTCTACTCATTGGTACTCACTTCACGCTGAAGTTTGGCACGTTCCCTTAGGTAATTTCCTGCACTGCTGATTGCTTCATTATTCTTTGAACAATTCAGCAGTCCCAAGTCCTCATGGAACAAAATGTCCACCATCACCAAATTGTCCCTTTCATACCTGCTGCTGCTTGGTACACTGTAGTCGGGGCTGAAGGTGTGGTGAAGTACTACCACTATGGTGGGCTTATCACCTAGAAAGTCAAATAAATTGAATAAGTGAATAATATACTAGTCTTACATTATGGAGAGTGAAGGGGTGATGGGGAGTGTCTGTAAAATGACTGACATAAGGCCCATCCAAACAATTCCGGTCTTGTCTGGACTGAAGTGCATTTGCAGTTTTTCCCCACCCCCAGCTACATAATACACTCCTGCTGAGGCAATGGCTTCAACCATTATTATTATTATTATTATTATTATTATTATTATTATTATTATTATGTTCTGCATATTTTTCAGGTTATTTGTACATGTAAGAAATCAGGGTTGTTGTTGTTTTTTGTTTTTTATAAAGCAACTATTGTACCTTTAAACATGGATTAAAACAGGATTCAGATGCTAATAGCATGTCCCATGTACTACTTTTCCTAAAATAACGATGCATTTTAATTTATGTTAAATAAACTAGCCTTGGGTGAGCTTTTAGGTAGCATTTTCCTGAATTTATTCTTAAAAAAGCTCTGTAGTTCTTCACCAGCCGTGTCAGGGTTTGGTGAACGGAGGCAGAAGGAAGCCATTTTGTCCTTTATGCAGCTGTGACTCACCTGTGAGGCGAGAGAGAGCCGCTTCAATGTCGGTTCCTGCGCGAGAGACGATCGGACAGAAGACCACTTTAACATCGCACTCCTCCTCATCCTCATTACTCGGACTGAAGTTCATCAATTCAGAGAGACGTCCGATGAATTTAGCACGGACTTTCTTAACACCATCGTGTTTTTCAAAACAAACCTTGATCGTTAATGTGTATTTCCAGAAAAAATCACTAAAGTATCGTTGCTGCGAATAATTCGTCATTCTAGCAGGGAATAAAGTGATCCTATTAAACACGTAAAACAGGAAAGCTAGATTCTATAACCTGTGGTTACTTTCACTTTTCACATTCGTTGTGACCTGATGGCTTCAAAGTGAAACTAAAGATCTGATTGGTTATAACAATGAACGCTGCTTTCTGATTGGCTGGCAGAAGTGCATTTTTGTACATATTTGGACATCTGGCTTGTATATATGCTCAGCATGTTTTATTTATTGTTTTACTATTCCTACTGTCTCAAAAATAACTGTGCCATGTAATTTCCCTCATCTCTGGGGTGTTGCCATTAAGTGTGCATGTTTTGTACCTTTAGTATGTATCTTTCTGCTTTAAAAATGATTTAATGTACATAAATGGACCATTCATTTGGATTTGGAGTTACATTTAAAGCTTTACTCACTTGCTCATTAATTCTCAGGAACTGCTTTATACTGGTCAATGTCTCGGTGGATCCGGAGCCTATCCCAGGAACACTGGGCATGAAATGGGAACACACCCTGGATCAGATGCCAGTCCATTGTACACTCACTGACTACATTTACATGCACATCAAATTCCGTTTAAGGTCTATATTCGGGTTGCAGCCATATTCCGAATACGATGTTTATATGCATACAGGCATCGGAATATTCCTGTATACATGGTTGTTGTAAGTATGCCCATCTACACATGCGCTTTTCCTTTCCTGCTGTAATTTCCTGGGAGATTCAAGATGCTGCCATTGCTACTCACAATTCCTTGCAGACTGAGCATGCGCATATACAGTGGGTATAGAAAGAATCACCCCCCTTAAAAATAATCACATTTTGTTGCTTTTCAGCCTGAAATGAAGACGGACACAGTTTTTGTTTTATCCAGCTGTATTTACTCAGTGCAACTTATAACATCCAAGTGAAAGATATAACACCAACATGTCAGGAAAACAATAAAAAACCAGAATCACTGAGTTGGAAAAAGGATCACCCCCCCCTCCTAAAAATGACTTGTAAACTCAATCAGGTGTAGCTAATCACCTTCTCAATGGCACACAAAGCCATTTGACTTTCAACTGTAATCAGCTGTGGTCATTTTGATTAGCTCAGCATGAAAAGAGCTTTCCTGGAGCATTTTTGAATGTAACTGAAGCAAACAATCAACTATGTGGGGCAAGGCACTGTCAAAAGATCTCCGGGATAAAGTTGTGGACAGGCACAAGTCAGGAGATGGATACAAAAAATATTTCAAAGGCTTTATCAATGCCTAGAAGTACAGTGAAGTCTATTATTAAGAAGTGGAAGGTATTTGGTACAACACAGACCCTCCCTGGATCAGGACGTCGCTCCAAACTGGATGAAAGAGCCAGGAGGAAACTGGTCAGAAAAGCTACCAAGAGGCCTACAGCAACTCTGAAGCAGTTGCAGGAATTTATGACAAAGAGTGGTCATTATGTGCATGTGACAACAATATCACAAATTCTCCACAAATGTGGCTTGTATGGGAGGGTTGCGAGAAAAAAAACACCCACAACTGAGCTTTGCCAAAATGCACCTTGAAGATTCTGAGGCCACATGGAAAAAGGTGTTATGGTCAGATGAGACTAAAATTGAATTATGGGCAATGTGGGCAAACATAGCAAAGTCTAGATGTGCAAAGTTAGTAGAGACACATCCCAACAGACTAAATGCTGTAATTAAAAAATTAAGGCAAAGTAAAGCAAGGGGGTGATCCTTTTTCCAACTCAGTGATTCTGTTTTTTAATTATTTATTATTATTTTTTTCTGACATGTTGGTGTTATATCTTTCACTTGGATGTTATAAGTTGCACTGAGTAAATACAGCCAGATAAAACAAAAACTGTGTCCGTCTTCATTTCAGGCTGAAAAGCAACAAAATGTGATTATATTAAAGGGGGGTGATTCTTTTCTATACCCACTGTATCTCCTTTCACTGGATTTTATGAAAAAGGTGTTTACATTCAACAAATTTCCGATTAAAACAGGCATATTCCAGGTGTGGGAATCAGAATATTGTCTTAATCTGAATCGGGCAATCAGTGTTTACATGACTCAATAATTCGAATAATATCAGAAAATTGGTGTGCATGTAAACATAGTCATTTACACCTAGGGGCAATTTATTTTAGCCAATCCATCTACTGGTATGTTTTTGGGAGGTGGGAATAAACCAGAAAACCTGGAGAAATCCCACATGCACAGGCAGTAACCTGAGATCAGGATCGAACCAAAGACCCTGCAGCTGTGAGGAAACAATGCTACCCACTAAAGCTTTACTTAATACTACACCACATGCACCTTCCCAGGTAAAAGGTCACTCTAAAGTACAAAAATGTTCCCTTAAAGGTACCACTCCAGCAACAAGGGAACGTAGTCTGGTACCTTTATTTCTGAGAGTGTACATTTAAGGGAAGGTGTATATATTTTTTTTATCCTGTCCCACTACAGAAACATGAAACCTAAACACAAATTCCTTGTATATGTGAGTGCATTCTGTATAGTAGATCCAGCCAAAAATCGACCACAGTGCTCCTGTTACTGGAAGTGGAACTATAACATGACCATAACAATGATCCGGAATAACAGGTGCATTTATGCACCTAATGTAGAAATAAATGACAAAAAGTTATTATTTATAAGCTTCCGTGCAAGGAATTATATCTGCCTAGTAAAACAAAAACAAAAAAAGTCTGCAAATTTATAAATGTGAATGATATTACTCTAAATTGCCCATAGCTGTAAATGTATCTTATCAAATGTATCTTCTGTAAATTCTGAACATGAAAAGAAAACATACATAGCTCTGACCAACCAGGTAATTCTTTTTACCACCCTCACTCACTTTAAATCTTACAGTAAAATATATAACAATTTTCAGAACATCAATTCCTTTAGTAAACATGCAATTAGTTTCTTACGGACAGGTTGCTGATGTGATAGATACATTAATAACAAAGAAAACAAAGAGCTATGGAACAACTAGATGTTACAAACAAAATATGCAAAATGCAGGTACATGATCTATGCCAACAGCTTTCTCAAAAGTAGACACAGACTTTGGTGGGCGAGTGAGTTGTAGGCTACTTGTAGGTTATAAAATAAAGTACAGGTTTATGGGATTTATGTCATCTGATAGCTTTTTACTCATCATAACGTGCAGCAGCTATTAAAAGAAAAACAGCCTGTGTTAGCTTCCTAGATAACCTTCACACAATTCTGAAATTATAGAATTTGTATATAATATAGTGTCCCTTACATACAATCCCTCTAATCAATCATGAACAAGGAAAGGTATGTGGTTTAAAATTTATTGTTTTGCATCCATCAGAAAAACAAACAGGAAACGAACCAGGGCTAGCATATATACGCTGCAATATATCACAGAGTCAGTGTGCTTGCATTAGCATGTGGCTCTCATCACGCCTCAAGAAAGGAATTGAGCCAAGATTTACAGCACATGAAACTACACGATCCATGACAGACCAACATCCAAGCCCTGATATGTAAAAATTTGGAAAGAAATGTGGCAATGCTGCAGAATCAGTTATGGAATAATAAAACCATGCCATTCCATCCCTCCAAAGCACAAAATGACAATCTGCACTGTAGAAAAATCAAAAAAATCCTCGCTTCATGAACAGCCCGACACATCAGATGTTGCTTTTTCTTGGTAATTGTTGGTAAGTTTGCTCCAAGATGATCCAGGCAAAATGCTTTATTGGCACAGGTAGTGTTTAAGATGCACAGCAAGCAAGTTCCTCCATTACAACGCACACTGCGGAGTTCCTCTGAGCATGCGCACGATTTAAGATGTCAGGTCTGCTTTGCAGATCTTTTTTTTCCCCGGTTACATAAAATCATCAGAATCGTTACCGTCCTGTAAAAAAGTTGATAGTAAACGTTAGACATTACATCTAAAGCTTGGGCATTATGTATACCAGTGTAACTCACACCACACTGTCAATACTCGTAAAATGAAATAAAACTGTGTTGGACCTGTATTTAATAGGCTACCGACAAATTACTCGCATACATACAGTCATGTGGAAAAAATAAGTACATGGAAACTATGGAAATGGTTGGCTTTTTTGACATATTTGAACAAGCAAACATTTGATCCTCTTTGAAACAGTGCCTATTAATAAAGAAACAGATCAGTCACTTGGAAAAAAGTAAGTACAACCCTGCATTTATTAGAATTAGAATCAGGTGTTGAAGATTGGGTGCCAGTGATTAGAACCTGCTTAGGGAGTGCAGGTGGAACCTGTCTTATTTATACCCCTCTCATATCTAGTGTCTGGTATTCCCTTTGATATTGAGGTGTGTGGTGTCATCATGCCAAGATCTAAAGAGTTCTGTAAGGCCTTCAGAAAAAAGGTTGTGGATGCCTATGGGTCTGGCAAGGGATTTAAAAAGATCTCCAAATTATTTGAAATACATCATTCCACTGTAAGGAAAATAATTTACAAATGGCACAGATTTCAAATGACTGCCAATTTGTCCAGGACTGGCCGTCCCAGCAAATTCAGCCCAAGAGCAGGCAGTCTGATCCAAAAAGAAGTCTCTAAGAACCCCCAAATTTCATCACAGGATCTGCTAGTAAGTCTTGCAACTGTCAGTGTCAAAGTGCATGCTTTTAAAATCAGGAAGAGATTGCAAAAAATTGACCTGCATGAGAGGCGTGCCAGGAGAAAGCCTTTGCAAGATGACAGTTTACCAATGAGCATATAGGCAAAGACCTGGCCTTTTGGAATAATGTGCTCTGGACAGACGAATCAAAGCTAGAGTTGGTTAGCCAGGTAGGTCAGTGGTAGCTCAGTTTTTAAGATGTTGGGCTACTGATAGGAAGGTCATGAGTTCAAACCCCAGTGCTGCCGCTGTTGGGCCCCTGAGCAAGGCCCTTAACCCTCAACTACTCAGATGTATAAATGAGATAAATGTAAGTTGCTCTGGATAAGGATGTCTGCCAAATGCCGTAAATGTAAACGGCCACACTAACAGCAGACATGCTTTGCGCAGACCAAAGACAGCTTTTCAGAAGAAGCACCTCATACCAACTGTGAAGCACAGTGGTGGAAATGTTATGGTTTGGGGTTGCTTTGCTGCCTCAGGGACTGGACAGCTTGCATTCAACTATGAATTCTGCATCATATCAAAGAGTGTTTTAAGATAATGTGAGGCCGTCTGTCCAAAAGTTGAAGTTGAACCAAAAGTGGACCTTTCAACAGGATAATGATCCTAAACACACTAGCAAATAGACCAAGGAATGGTTCAAAAAGAAGAAATGGAGGGTTATGGAATGGCCTAGTCAAAGCCTGGATTTGAATCCCACTGAAATGTTGTGGGGGGATTTAAAAAGGGCAGTACATGCAAGAAAACCCTCAAACATCTTGCAACTGAAAGATTATTGCATGGAAGACTGGTCATGAAGTCCAGCAAGTTCCAAGTCACAAGAAGTTATTTATGCTAAAGGGGGCAATACTAGCTTCCGAGGCCAAGGGTGTACTTACTTTTTCCACAGAAGAATATCCCATCTATTGATATTTCTTTTGAATTAATGATTGAAAAAGCTAATTTTCCTTGTGGTTTTGTTCAAGTATGTCAACTTTATTAATAGGCACTGTTTCAAAGAGGATCAAATGTTTGCTTGTCCAAATATGTCAAAAAAGCCAACAATTTCTATGGAGTGTACTTATTTTTTCACACTGATGTACATACATAACATACAAAGAGTGATTCAGTGGCTGCATGCTTTAGTATAGTGAGAAATCAACAAATCCTGCTTTTCTCTAATAGTATAGGTGGCACAACACTTCACACATATACATATTAGGTATTGGATATACATAACATAGTACCTCATTTAAAATGCAGTAGAAAGGCATTTAAATGACAGATTTATTTAGCTGCTTATTAAAAAAATTATTATACCACAGCATTGTTGAGTTACTGGTCAAAAGCTGTAGATTAATTTACTATAATTGCAGCTCTCACAGGTTTATATTACATGTAAATGTAGTAACAACTAACACAATAGCTTTTATGGTGGAAATTCCAAATAAATGGATTTTTTAAAAAGTTTTCTTTGACGAGATGATTATTTAGCATTTTGGAAGGAGTCTCCAGTGTGAGAATTTATTATTTTCCTATAACAGCATACTCATTGTGGTTTAGTCCTTACGTAGAGTATGTTAGATTTTTCTTTGATAAAATTGCTGCTACATTATGAAACATAGTGGAAAAAAAAACACCTCGATATTACATGTATTTTGGCAGGATTCATACCAGTACTGAACATTTCCACACCAACCCAAGTAAAGTTTATATATGTATTAATGCTCGTAGATCAGGATAACAAAGATGAGTGCACAAATAGGAGCTAAAATGAAGGTCCTACCTCATTTGTGGTCATGTTTTCGCTCCTCATAAGTGATGAATAATTCCTGTAAAAGAAACACATTTGATATATATATACAGTTGTGGTCATAGTTTACATACGCCTTGCAGAATCTGCAAAATGTTAAAAATTAAAAAGGGATCATAAAAATTGTGTCTTGTTTTTATTTAGTACTGCCCTGTATAAGCTATTTACACAAATGAACCAGTTCAAAAGTTTACATACGCTTGATTATTAATACTGTGTGTTGTTACCTGGATGATCAACATCTGTTTTTATATTTTGTGATAGTTGTTCAGACCCTTGTTTATCCTGAGCAGTTAAACTGCCCACTGTTCTTCAGAAAAATCCTCCAGGTCCTGCACATTCTTTGCTTATTCTTCTGCATATTTGACCCCTTTCCAGCAGTGGCTATATGACGTTGAGATCCATCAACGGTGTAAACCGGGGGGGTAAACTTTTGAACAGGATGATTGGTGTAAATTGTTATTACTTTGTCTTCTGGGAAAGCAAATAATGTGCAGGACCTGGAGGATTTTTCAGAAGAACAGTGGGCAGTTTAACTGCTCAGGACAAACAAGGTTCAGTTATTATTGTGACTTGTGGACTATATGTAAACATCTGTTATGTGAAATAGCTTGGTGAAGGCAGTACTAAATAAAAAATGCAATTTTTATGATCCCTCTTATTTTTATTATTATTATTATTATTAAACATTTTGCAAATTATGCAAGGTGTATGTAAACTTATAACCTAAACTGTAAGCTTTTAGGTTCATGATTTACTGACTGCTATAACAGTTTGATCCTGAAATACAGTAAGTGAGTCCCTGTGATACCTCAACTCCTCCTGCTCCCTTTTCCTCTTCATTTCTTCCTTTTCCTTTTTCTTTATCTCCTGAATCTGAGCCTTTTTCTCGTTCCGGTCCTCTCTGTCTCGGGACTCTTTCTCTGCTGCGAGATCGGGGTATTTCTCCTCCTTCGTCTTCTCCAACCGATTGACGATTTCGTTGATCTTCTTTTCTACCGCCACGGTTCTCACCTGTTAATGACACGATGTTCGTAACAAGTAATTATGCTTGCACTTCCTTAATCGATTCTAAACACCACGTATATCGGCAGATTGATGCCAAATTTTGTTCTATATGTCTATAGACTACTGTAAGTTACACTGTGTCCTAAACTTTAGCAGACAGACATGACTGAAGACCTGGATATGGATTGAGGCAGATATTTACAGAAAGATTTTACTCTTATTATTTGTTTGCTGCAATAACTACACAGTTTCAGTGTAGAACTAAAAAAGCAAGCAGACATGTCTTGGCTGATCAGCTACATTTGCGGTAAGTGTTCACTTTTCCATCGTGTACTACGTACCTCTTTCTGGCGGTGAAAACCAATCTGACCCACGTCCATGTCTCCGGTTTTCTTCAGGTTGCCCCATGGCGTGTAAACAACGCTGATGTTGTTCATTTTGCAACCTGTCAGTTACAAAGCAGTCATGTGTTAAATCAAGGCAACATACGAAAACCAGAGTACCCTCCAGTTTTTTGTGATTTCGTGATCGCAGAACACAAGGCAAAATCAACAAAATGTCATAATTGGTCATTTAACTGCAAAATAATCACAAAAATAGTCTACAAATGATCCCTAATTTAATTAGAGTTAATCTACTAAAATTTGATTTTCACAAGGCTACAGATCGCGTACTTGATGTCATCAGTCAGTGGTCTGTGTGAAACATGGCAAAAGTGTATCCTTGGGCCAGGTGAAGCAATATCCCAATATATTACACGAGAGTGGGGGTAAATCGTTTTGCAGTCCTTGTAATAAAATGTCGGATCACAAAAGAAAGTCTACTGTTGACTACCATCTCAGCGGGAGCAAACACCCATGACAACTGGACCTGTGGAATGAAAGGAAACAGGCAGACAACGATGCCTGAGCTAGCTGCCAGGATGACGGCCACAGGAGAGGAAAGAAATAAAGTAAGCAAAACTGATCGTAGTTTTAAAGTGGTCCTAATGTCACCTGTCTTTCTGCTTTATGTGGGATCACCTGAGATATTGTGCCGGTGTGAATTGGAGTTACATACAGTATCTATGTATCAATTACTACACCTGCTATTTGTGCGTGTTCACATAGGGCAGGTGGGGGATTTTTCTATGCTTATTTTTCTATGACTATTGTACATCTAACACCATACATTATATGGTAAATCCTAATTCTTAAAAAAATAAATAAATAAATGACGCAAATTTTCCACAAAATTCTGGAAAAATTACCGCCAAAAAATCAAAATTTGATTGCAAAAACTACAAAAAAAACAACAACAAAAAGAAATAAAAAACGTGAAATCTTGGTGGAACTGGAAAACTGTGGAATCTGATCATTTCTGGAAATATCAGGAATATCACAGAGTCGCTGTTGGGCCCTTAGCTCAGTGGTTAAGAAGTTGGGCTACTTATTGGAAGGTCATGAGTTCAAATCCCAGCACCGCCAAGCTGCCACTGTTGGGCACTTGAGCAAGGCCCTTAACCCTCAACTGCTCCCCGGGCGCCGCAGCAAAAATGGCTGCCCACTGCTCCGGGTTTGTTCACGGTTTGTAGTGTGTGTGTTCACTACTCACAACTCCTAATGTGTGTGCACTAACTTGGATGGGTTAAATGCAGAGGACAAATTCCAAGTATGGGTTACCATACACTGGCCTTCACATGTCACTTGAGCAAGACTCTTAACCAAAACTGCTCAGCTTTTACATCCCTCACTTGGTGTAAAAAAACAAAACAAAACCCACCAAGCTGGATATGAACAAATTTATCTGTAATTCATAAACCACAGGAAATGTAGTTAGTTTGGAAAAATACGTTTATATCCAATGACAGTCCCTGAATTAGTGTCAATTTGCATATTCACGAAAGTGAACCTCAAGTTTGGCTTCAAACTGTATAACCGGCGATGATTTACCAAACTTTATATATACACAAAGTTTAAATCACTTATTTATTTCAATTACACAAATTTAATGAAAGATGTTTTTTTTTCATAGTAATGATTTGAAAAAAAAAAAAAAAAGAAATCATTACGTAATTCAAAACAAATCCAAACATAAAGACAGAAATACAAACACAAATAAGACTAGCCATTCAATGAGGACAAAAGTAATGGCACCTTATAAAAGGAGGAACCGTGTGTGTGTGTCTGTTGTAGCTGACACGCTGCAGTGGCTGAACTGCATTACTGGAAGATTTAGCGCGTCTTTCACTGTTTAGTCGTCATTTTGTCATTTTCAGCTCTGTGAGCTTTGCCTTTTGTGGAGTTTTGTGGGTGTCACTGAATGTAAACCGGCCGTGCCGTGAACCTGCTCGGTAATTTACGGCTCGTTGAAATTTATCAACACGCATGAAGAAAATCAGCATTACTGAAATTTTTTTATCTCTGGCGAGAAATGTTACATTTTTAAATGTTAAAAATATGCCACAGATTAATTGGTATGTTTGTTGTGTGTTTTTTTTTTTTTAAACATTTGATAATAGTAATGCAGTAGTAGCATTTGAAGCAATTTCTAAGAGCGGAATGACAATGCGATTTTGATGCAAATGAATGCTTTTCTATTGTAGATGCTCTGGACATAAGCATGACTCAGTGTTTATTCTGTCAAATAAACATTATAATAAGCTTTACCTTGAATGCTGTTGTTCTTTACGAGCTGTGCACAGTCGATCAGGACCTCTTTGGGTATGTCGTCTATCGTCTTTCCCTTTTATGCAAAAAACAAATCTCATTAAAATATTATTAGGACAAGAAACACAGAGCTTTATTTATAGCTATATAAATAAAAACTTTACCTTGGGCATTCTCAGGTATACGTGTGCAGAGGAGAGTTTATCCACGTGAAACCTGAAACACAGAGAGAGTTGTTTACGTTTTGATTTTGACTTAAGATTATGGGCGGCCTTGAGCTTATTTAAGGTCAACTCCAGAATTATTGGCACCCTTCATGAACCCTTCATCGGCACCCACAGAACAACAGAGACAATTAACTCATTCTATTGAAAAAAACAATAGAAACCCTCACAGAATTTGTAATGGTTTTAATGGTTATAGTGGGAATTGTATTGGTTTTAATGGAAACTGTAATGGTCTCTACTGGTAATTTGTTGCCTTCTATTGGCGGCATGTTTGGTCTAGTTCACACCATTAAGGACCAACAATGGTAGTGGTTTTAACGGACAGCCGATGGTTTGTAATGGTAGTTGTAGTGGAAACCATTAAAATTCCTGTGATGGTTTCTATTGTTTTGTTTTTTTCAGCAGGGATTCAACGAGTTTAGGTTGAGTTTAAACTAACGGGGACACAGTATTAACATTGTTAACAGTATTATCTTTTTTGAAATCAAAAACATGTTTTTAAATTATTATTTTTTTTTTTTATGTTTCCCTGTAAAATGTTGGTTTCAAAATGATCAGCACCCCTAATTTTCCCCTGTATGTCTAACAAACTTGGAGACATGTTTAAATTAAATCCAGAAACTGAGATGATCGTTAGTTTGATAATAACATTAATTCTATGTTTCAGTAACTACTGCTATGTTGATTTGTTTAGGCTCATCCTCTTGTTATATATTTTAGCCTCCTGGAGTCTTTTTTGTTTGTATCTTTGTTTGTTTGTTTAAACTGCGACCCGACTTTTGAAAATGATACTATTACGATTGTGTGTAATAGTATTTTACTGTTCTTGTCATTTAAAACAGCAAACGTAAGTTGTTTCTCGAACTGTTTGCGTGGAAAAATTGAATCACTGATCGTTTTTATCCATGTTTCCTACAGGGTGCCAATAATTATAGAACTGAGTGTATTGTGTTTTGTGTCTGTTCCATGTGCGTGTTTTCTCTTAACTCAGGGGTCAACTCAAAGTCTCGAGACCGTGGTTTCCTTACCAAATATCCTCAGGCCATCCGTATTTTATGAGATCCTCATCTGTTGAGGAAAGAAAATCGCTGTCACTAAAGTACAACCGTGAAAGAAGAAGAACACAAAAAAGTTCATGTGAGAGAACGAGCACTTACTTTCATATTTGTCTTTCCCCATGTAGATGGTATAGGCTGGTGTGACAACTGCAGACAAGATGAAAAAAAACCCGTTCAGCATAAGCCATAAAGCCTTCCTTAGATAGGTCAATGTTTACTATAACACACTTATACCACCACAGCTCTACTGAAATCTTGATCTGGTATAAGAGAAATAAAGCACTTCCGGACATGCAGTTATAGGAAAATAATCAACGCTGAGGTAGAAACAGTAACAGTGCTTCTTCTCAATCTATAATCTTTAATTCTACGTGTTTTAAGATAAGCAGTTACTTTACAAATCTTTCTATCCTTCGTTATTTCGCCCTATCCATACTCCGACAAATCCCGCCTCCTCCGTTCTGATTGGTTATTAATTCATATCTCCGAGCTGCGCGCCAGCTGAATAGTTTCATTAGCCAATCGCAGCACAGAACCGGCTACCATCAGCCAATCGTAGCATACGAGGCGGGATTTATCCGAATACGAGTGGATAAATACCGTTTATATCGCTATCAGATCCCGCCAGCTCTCCTGTTCAGATATAAAACAGCACTCACCGGCGCTGGTGAAGTAGAAAACCATGTTTCCGCGCTTGAAGAAAACACAGCTCAGATTAAAGGAGAGATAGATGTCAAAATAAACCGTAAACACACGCGTTCAACATTACCTAGCAGTCAACGTGCTACGAGCACTAACAAAACTGACACCGGAAGTGAATTAAACATCAGCTGTGTGCTAAGGAAAGGTCATTTCCGATACCGCACGGGCTACGTTTTTTATTTTTTATTTTTTATTTTTTTTATTTTACATTTCAATTGTACTGAAGTGAAAAGAGCCCCCAGTGAATTTCCGACACGTACATATATATATATATATATATATATATATATATTTGTAACCAGCTTTTATTTTACACTTTGATCGCTTAATCAAGTCGTCACCGTTATTTATGTTGCACATTTAATAAAATCAAGTGATCGACAAATGAATAAAACAGTTAAAAGCAGTAAAAGACAAAACTACAGATGAAAAGACAGGACAAAACAGAAGACTCGATATACATGGACCTTAAAAGATTTAAACGTCTGGAATAATATATAAGTTTCTATCTCTAACAATGTTTTCTAGCTACATAGCTTCCCAGTGGGCAACATTCTCAAACATCTTTCATTCATTTTATTTTCCATTTAGGTCGTTTTAATGTGTTACAATTTACTATTCATTCGTAGTTATCTTGTACCTGGGTCCACGTTTACTTTTTTAAATATATATATATATATATTTTTTTTTTTTTTCTCACGTTTGGGCTACTAGGACTTTTATTCTGAAATCATCTCCGCAAGCAAGCCGGAAGTCGTATCGCGCGCAAGCGCTCGCGCGAAAGCCGAGTTTGGCGCGCGGTTCAAAAGCCAGAATTGTCAGCGCGCGCGAGTGAGACAACCGCGTCACTGATACATAGGAGCTTTTGTTTAAAGAGTTAAACTGAAGCCAGTTTGATCAGCAGATCATCCCAGTAAGTGTTTTATTATTATTATTATTATTATTCCACCCCCAACACTTTTAATCCGCTTTATCTCGGTGTGTTTGTTATTAACGCCACTTTTACAGCTAGAGCTGACTGGTGTTGTTATTCGCGCGCGCGTAATGTTCGCCAGCTCGCTAGCTAAAGTTACAGCCGAAACATTTTACCTCACAGTCAAACAGCGTCTATAACCGACGTCTACAGCGATAAATATCTTATCCCACCTCTTCTATCTATATCCTTATCTCTATAGGATTAGTACTAAGTAACGTAGAGACGCAGAACAGAAAACTCGGTCGGACCTGAGGTCGAATGTGAGCTAAATTAAAGTGAAGTGAACTAGCTGCTTTACAACGACTCGTTTATTTATCTGTTTAAAATCCACGGTTCTTTACATGACCGAAAAACCTATAGAAGACATCCTGAGTCAGTTTTCCTTCTTCACAGAGGTCACATCAGCTTCAGGTCATCTGCAGTGGAAAGCAAACAGCTCACTGAACTTATAACATTTACTGCAAATACTTACAAACGCTTATTTATTTGTCCGAATCTGATTTAAGACTCTGAACTAGTGATCAGAGGTCAAATCCCAAACCAGCACCCTTAACCGTAAAGTGCTCTGCTGTGGAATTAACCCCTGACTTAAACCAACACCTCAACTTAAACTTCTTAGAAACATTAAGGATAAGTTCAGGACTCGGGGTGAACTTTACTGGTCTTTCTCATTGGTGACTTTATTCTGTTATGAGGAAATATAAAGCTGTTCTGCTGTGATGCCCAAATTCAATACTGGCAGCTTCTTATAAAGATTTGAAACCAATAAAAACAAGGATAGCTTTAGAGCACAGGAGTTAAACTCGAGGCTGGTGGGACAAACACGGCACATCTCTTGTTTAAATTCCCCCAGTAGTATTGCAGATTTCCCCCCTTTTTTTTTGTTATATTCTTGAAAAAGATGCGAGTAGGCACAAAACCTAACGTTGGAGACCGAATAATCACAATTTACACCGATCATCCTGTTCAAAAGTCCCCACCCCCCGGCTCTCGATGTATCGTGTCGTCTTCTTGAGCATCAGTGAATGTTTGCACCTTTTGTAATAGTCGTGTCCGAGTCCCTCAGCCGTCCTCAGGTGAAAAGATGGATCTCGACTTCATATAGTCGCTGCTGGAAAAGGGGTCAAATATGCAGAAGATGCTGGAAAAGCAAATAATGTGTGATTTTTTTTTTTTTTTTTCTGAAGAACAGTGGCCAGTTTAACTGATCAGGACAAACAAGGGACTCATAAACAACTATCACAAAACATAAAAACAGTCGTTGATCATCCAGGTAACGACACACAGTATTAAGAGTCAAGCGTACAGAATTTAAACTTTTGAACGGGTTCATTTGTGTAAATTCAGTCATTACTGTGTCTTGCGGACTCTATGTAAACATCCGTTATGTGAATAATAACTTATTCAGGGCAGAACTAAATAAAAAAAAAACTAAATGCTATTTTTATGATCCCTCTTACTGCAGGTTCCACAAGGCGTGTGTTAACTTACGACCTCAGCCGTAGATTTCCCAGCAGACCCGTAGTGTAGTGGGTCTACAGAGATGCTGAGACTGAGGAAATAGCAGAGATAATCTGTATGTTTCTTATTAAATCTCATCCTTAACATTTTATATTGTTGATCTTCGGAAAACAGATGGTATAAAAGTTATCACCTGGTGCATACAGTGGAATAGTTTCTGTTAGCAGTTTTTCTTCCTACAAACGTCCTGCTCTACTTTCAGAGCCTCGACTATCGGTGTTAATCGATAGAACAGGAAATGTGTGTGGTTTTTTTTATTTATTTATTTTTTTTGTTTCTAAATTAATACTCACATTATGGTCCTTCAATGGGTTTTTTTTTTAACTGCTGATGTGGCCCAAGCAATAAGGTTTTTTTTTCCTTCTTTTCTTTCAGTTTGACACACCTAGTTTAGAGAGACGGAAGACTTTCTGTGTGACTGTTAGTCCTTAGTTGAGCTAGGCCTTTGTGAGAGATACAGTACTGTGCAAAAGTGTTAGGCACATGCAAAATAAATGCTGTAAAGTAAAGATGACTTCAGAGAGAAATGAAATGAAACACTACAACATGCAGTAAACAGTATTAAACTAAACAAATTCAATATTGTGACGACCCTTTGTTTTTCTTAAAGAGTAGTAGTCTCCCGGTACAATGTGTGCAGTTTTATAAGGAAATGAGCTGGTAAGTTTTATTGAGCATCTTGCAGAACCAGACACAGTTCTTCTGGAGACTTTGACTTTCACACTCGCTTCTTATTTTTTGCAGCGAAACCCAGCAGCCTTCATTGTGTTTTTTTTTTTTTGTCTGAAAAGTGTCTCTTACGTAATATGCTGCTTTCTTTAATGACATACAAACATTTTACTGTAGCATTTAATTTCGTGCTAGAAAACTAATGTTTGGGAATCTAAAATGTTTTTTGTACTGACACAACAATGTAGACGTCATTAAGTAAATATCTATAACACAATCTGTACAAAAAAAAAACAAACGAAACGACTTTTGCACAGTACTGTATGTATGTATACAAGCGAAACATGACTCATGATGGAAAAACGAAACGGCCTTCGCACTTCTTTTCCTGTGACAATTAAAATTGAATTTCATGAAATGAAGCTCAAAAGAAAAGAAAAAAACCTCGAATGTTTAGTATAAGTCAGTCCCTCCAGGATTTTGTGATCGCAGAAATTAAGGCAAAATCAAGGAAACTCCACGATATTCGGAGGAGCTCGCGATTCTTCAAAACCACAGCAGATTTGGGCCGAGACGTGTCGTGTGACGTCGTCACGACGCGCGTTCAGTCAAATCGCTCTTCGATTCACGGGCGTCAAACATGAGTACAGCTAAAAGGTCTCATTTACCAACAAGCATCACTGTGAAAGAGCGTGCACAACTATTTCGTGCGATTGCAGTTTCACCAGTTCAAGTAGTTTTCCGCAAAAAAAAACACAAAAAACTGCACTTATCAGGTTAAAGTAATAAAGTAGATGTTCGGTTTTTGGCTAAACTGAGTTCCCTGCTTCAAACAGTTTCCATATGCGTCCTTCTCTAACTGTACAATTGTCTGCTGTGTGTGTTTGTTCTGTTTAAAAATAAGCAGTTGTATGCAGACACGGTGACGTAATACCGAAAACTGTAATATCCGGCTCATATTGTTCTACCTCGGTGCTTTTAGTGCCAGCCGAAGTCAAAGGTTTTTGGTTTTATTGCCTTTCTCGCTGCAGGTGAAATGAAAATGTCAACATCAAAGAAGAGAAAACAGAGCTCTCCGAATGCTGAAAGGTGTGTGCCCTTTTTTTTCCCCTTTCACTTATAATGATATTTATTATTCTACACGGTGTCCGAAAAGTCAGGAACCGTCGTGAATATGTGGAGCAAAATCTGCAAAGATTATGAGAAAGCGTGTAAAGCTGTGAAGAGGTGAAACGTGTGTTGTAAATAATACATACAAAATTAATTACAGGTACTTTTTTAGTCATAGTAGTTCCTGATTTTTCAGACTTTTTTTTTTTTTCCTGATCCCACTAAAGCTGTATAATTTCCCTCACAGTAATCCAGCGAAGAAGAAAGCCTTAAAACAGGAGAGTTGCGCGAAGAGAGCGTCCGCTCGGCTGAAGGAGAACCGCCCGTCTCCGCTGAATTCCCCTGAAAGGACGCGTTCCCCATGGCGCTCTCCCAGTACCCCTAGAAAGATGCCGTGCACCTCCACGTTGGAGTCTCCTCCTAAAAGAGCATCTCCTTTCAAAGCCACACTCGGAGCAGGGTTGTTTTACAGCAAGCAGAAACACCTTTACCTCACACCGCTTGAAAGGAAGGTGCTCAAGGAAACCAAGTCGCTTCCGCCGAACCAAGATCGGCCGAGCGCTCCCGTGTCGTCAGGGGGAAATGTCAAAACCAAAACGCCTAAGAGGAAGGAGAAAGCGAGAGTGCAGAAATCCAACCTGAAGGGCTACTTCGCACCTAAACCCAACAGGAGCACGAACGCCGATTCATCAACAAACACAGTGGAAGCGAAGAACCAGGCCTCGGTTACGTTCAGTAGTTTGAAATCCAAAAACAAACCCAGGATCATCGTCGGCGCTGCTTTCTTCGGGACCGGAAAAAAGCCAGCGTCCATGTACAAGCCTCACACCCCGAAACCGAAGCCCGAACAAGCCAGCTGTCAGAAACCTGCAGCGGAGAAGGACGTGGCTCCAGAGCAGAGAGAGCGCTCTCCAGTGCGCCGGGCTGTTTTTATTCCCAAACCTAAACCGAATCCTCAGCTGCTGTCTAAACCCGGGGACTGTGGTGCATCTGAGGGAACAGACACCACGACACCACGTCCTCAGCCCTTGAGCTCTCACGGTGTCTCACAGACCACTGCTGAGGTTATCAAGGCGGTTACCAGGAAACCTCATTCACCAATCAAATCCTTAATCCCGAATACTGATCACCAGGTAAGTCTCATATCACTACGCTGGTTCTTTTGGGAAAGAACGGCTCGGTTCGTTGTTAGTTTTGTATTGGAGCTGTGAGACAGACTAGTGTTATCTATAAAAAGGATGTCACAGATAAAAACTGGAGCAGCTTAACTCTGACACGCAGTAATTTCTTTATTAATTATTTATTTTATGAAACTATTACTAAGCAAAATGACACACAATGCCAGCTGGATGCTTTAAGCTCCATTAACTTTGTAGTTTGGACTGTTTTTACTTTAAATATTTGAAAAAAATCCACAACTTTTTTTTAGGACACACCCGCCAATCCTGGTTCGGACACGGTGCTGGACACCAGTGAAATCAGCGCCTCAAATAACAGCAGCTGTTCAGATAACGGTAGGTTCGACCTGCTCCGAAAGAAATGAACGAAGCAAACAAGTGTTTTAATTTTACAAGTAATGACACAATGTTGTGTCTTGCCTTCTCAGAAACGTCAGCCGTGTACCCCATCTTCGGCTCCAGAAGGTAAAACATATTTGTCGGAAAGTCAAAGTGTGAATGAGCGCACGGTGTACATGTCTCCGTCCAAATATCAGCACGTTCAAGTCATGTTGAAATGACACGAATCTGAGACTTGCAGCTGATCGTGTTCTCAGAAACGAGGCGTTTCTACGGCAACACGCCGACGCCAACACTGACGGACCGAACACTGTGTAGTTTTAACTCGAAGTTCATTTTGTAATAATTTTGGATATTGCGAAAGGAAACGAGGTCGTGAGACATTTACATAGTTTAAAATTAAAAAGACACGTGGGTGAGCGAAAATGAGAGTAAACAAAGCAAAACTTACAAACACAACATAGAAACCTAAACACGGCGTGGGAATCTGAGTGGTGTTCAGTGTTCCATGCTAAGCTACACTGTACTATTGATCAAGGCCAATGACATTAAATGTCTGATAGATACACTACATACAGCCCTGATTATGATTAATGCACTTTATGTTAATATTTAGTATTTTCTGTTGTAGGTCTCAGGCGAAGCGTGGTCTGTCCTCCCCTCTGAACTGCAGCACTCCGTCTGCTGGTACGCCGTCTCTCCTGGTTAAGGAGAGGAGCTCCAGGAGGAAGAAGGATATGAAGAAGCAGGATGATGACGAACAGCTCATCATTGTGAGTCTAAGTGATTGTAAGTAAATGGGAAGGAAAAAG
Source organism: Cranoglanis bouderius (assembly GCA_023630585.1). Lineage (NCBI taxonomy): Eukaryota > Metazoa > Chordata > Actinopteri > Siluriformes > Cranoglanididae > Cranoglanis > Cranoglanis bouderius. The sequence goes on from CM042547.1 coordinate 15,868,092, forward strand.
CAGCGGATTTATGCCGTGTAAGCTGAAAGATCCACTCTTTCTGTACAGGATGCCGGCCAGAAGCAGTTTGGTGCCACTACGTGTAATTCGTGTGGCATGCTTTACAGTGCAGATAGTCCAGAGGACAACTTCCAGCACACACAGTTTCACCAGCGCTTCCTCGACACCATCAAGTTTGTGGTGAGGAAACGACTCTTCTTACCGACAGACCTGAAATACATTTGCGTTGAATAATTGAATTAGAACACGTTTTAATGCTGCATACAAACAAGACGGATACAAGCCTTCATGTCCACCAACTAAACAGAAGAAAATCTCGGTTCTAGACCGCTACAGCTAAATCCATTGAGAGCCCAATGGAACCCCTAACCTTATAATAGCTTGGTTACGTTGGTTTTGTGGAGGGCGGCATGGTGGTACATTGTGGTAATGCTGCTGCCTCACAGGTCCAGCATCCCCAGTTCAATCCAGAGCTCTGGTTACTTTTGATATGGAGTTCTCCCCATGTCTATATGGGTTTCCACCATGTTCTCCATGTTCCTTCTACCTCCCAGTACCATGCAAGTAGGTTAATCAGCCACGCTAAAATTGCCCCAAGGAGGAACGAGTCAGTCCATGTGTGTGAGGGTGTATTCCAGAGTGTATTCACTCCTCACACTCACTCAGTGTTCCCGGAATAGTCTCCGGATCCGAGACCTGGGCAAATGAAGGAACACACCTATACAATATACAGACATGCAAATATGTAATGCTTTTTTTCTGAATATTGATTTTCCTTGTGTTCCATGAAGGGCTGGAAGAAGGAAAGGGTTGTGGCAGAATTCTGGGATGGTAAAATCATCCTTGTTCTTCCTGACGACCCGAAGTATGCAACTAAAAAGGTATGTGGGTGTGTGTTCAGTATTAAAGAGTCCTTCGTTAAGCCTTTTTTATTACAGAGGTTACATTCAGGAATGAAAGAGAAAGTAGATAGATAGATGGATGGATGGATAGATGGATGGATAGATAGATAGATATGAATCTGAAAGAGAATAGTGAGTTTATTGGAGGTTCTCCTGTTTACCCACCACCTGGTCAGGCAGGAGAAGAGTTTTATACTTTATCAGGGTTTCTGTGGGCCCTTAAAAAGTCTTAAAAGTCTTAAAATTCCTTAATATAAAAATAAGGCCTTAATTAGCATTAAAATGTCTTTAATTCACGTTTCAAACTTCTTAAAAATGCAAAACCACTTTGGTTTTACGTTAGCGTAATCTCAAACATTTTTGTGGGCAGAGGATTACAGAATTTCACCTGATTGGTAACGAGAAGTGAATTTAAAAACTGTTGCCAACAAAACGGAGGTCTTCCTGCGTGTTTTCCGCTAAAATAAAAGGTCTAACGCATAAAAGTGAATTACGTGAGAAATATATTGCTATTTGTGTCCCCAAATAAATGAAGTATTATTATGAAGTATTATTCAGTGCAATGGTAATATTAAAAAATATATTTTTTTAAATGTATATTTACTTTTTACAACAATTTATGTACATTTATAACACTAATCGTTACATTACCCTGCCATTAAATTACAAAAAAAAACTAGTAAACACTTCTGCGAGGGGAATACAATACAATACAGCTGCTGAGGGAGTGATGGTAAATTTGACACCTTTTTCTATTCTGACTGCCATAATCCATCTTTCCTCTCTTGGAAAGGAAATACTGGATTTTTTTCTTTCACTGTTGGAGTAAATAGTAATGCAAAAGGATATTTGCTATGGTCTCCCATATAACCTCTATAAAAGTTTACCCGTTAACCCTGCTATAGTTTACTTAAACCCAGAAATGGCTGTATATGCATGAACACAATCCATTATAGCTGTAGCATGATTGAAGTGACGTGCAGGTCTTAAAAGTTTTTGGCAATGTCTTGAATATGGCATTAATAAGTACTAATGTTTTTTAATTAAGGTGGAATTTATAGAGGATATTAAAATGCATTTTATTGCTGTAAAATCTAAAGACATGGCCTGCGCTGTTTATTTGTCCTGTTGACAGACAACACATTAGGGTTAAATGGATCTGTCTAACCTGTGATGTCTTGTTTCAGGCAGAGGATGTGAGACGTATTGCAGATAGTGAGCTTGGATTTCAGCAAGTCAACCTCAGTAGCCCCAGTGCTGCCAAAACCTACCTGTTCATCAACAGTGACAAGATGGTGGTGGGCTGCCTGGTGGCAGAGCCCGTAAGACAGGTGGGTATGTGTTGGTGATGCTCACTTCCACAAGTACCTGTCAATGATGATATCTTCCCATGTGCCAGTCTCATATTACCACTTTTTGGTCATTACTTTTACTTTCATACGTGTTTATAGTAATAAGTAGCATTCTTTTTGTATGTAGTGTGCGATCTATTTTTCCATCACTCGAATTGGTAAATTATATATAATTAATCTACATCTAGCTCGACTGGCACAAAGACCAAACTGTAAGCATGAGAACTTGCACTGCTTTAGCTTAACTGCTAAAGTCTTCTTGTGCAGCTTCATGTAAAGTTCATTTTAATCTAGGAAATAGTACAACTGTCATACATATAATAATGTCTGTTCTTTAAACTAAGGTTAATCCACTAATGAGGCATTAAATCATAATGCAACACCTGAGCTTGTTAATGTAAATAAAGATGATTTTGTAAAGTTTATAACATTGCTGGCCATTGCTCATTTACTTTGGTGAGTATCTGAGCTTTTTGTTCCAGCAGCCATCTTTATGATTAAAGTGAATCAAAGTGTAATTATATAGAGGCTTTGGATTGCAGGCGTTCAGAGTTCTGGTGCAGCCAGATAAGCCCAAGGATATGACCAAGGAGGACTTCATGGAGCACCACAGAGCCTGGTGCTGCTCCACCATCCCGGAGAAGGCCATTTGTGGAGTAAGCCGAATCTGGGTGTTCAGCCTGATGAGGAGAAAGGGCATCGCCACACGTCTGCTAGACACCGTCAGGTACACACTCGCACTTAAGGACACTGTCAGCCGGTCTTAAAATACTTATTCTGTTGCAACTGTGGCCAGTACACAATATTTGTTGTTTTCCCGTGTTATAAGACGCTTGTTTTTTTTTGCCCTCTAGGGGGTGTATGAATGCTGCATGGAGGAAGGATGAACATGTAGTAATTTTAGTACTGTGGCATGCTGTTCTAGGAGAATAATCAATAACAGCGTGGTATGGCGTGAGGCCATTACCAACCCAAATTTGATTCTTTTCCAATAACAGGATGTCCCGAAGTTTATTTGTTTATTTATTTATTTTTATTCCTCGTGTACTGCAGCAATTTGCCAACAATTGCAGTACTTTACAATAAAGAATGACCTCATACTTTTTATCCATTTATATTTAAATTCAATGTTGTGGAAAATCTTTAAAAAAAAAAGTTGGTTCCAGTTATCACTTCCATTATAGCAGCTCAACTGAAGATAATAAAATAAGACAAAAACGCAACCGCACACTCTTCTGTCCTGAAGACTTTCACGTGTCAGAAAACTCAGTTAAAGCTTTACCACTGAGTGTTACAAAGTGCTGACACTGGAGGCTCCTTCATAAATGTTAAATGTCTCCATACAGAAACCTTCACCATATCTACAATTATACATTTTTCTATGTTAAAAATCTGGTTTATGGCTTTGAACAAGTGTAAAGTAAATTATAATTGAACAATACTGAGTACCAGTAAAAGTGCAGTCATACTAAATATCGGCACAGCTGCGACTGCTTATGGCGAATCACTCCGGTGCCGATATTCAGTATAACCACATGACCGCGAGTGTGATATTGCTTTTATACAACAGTTCTATAAACAAGAAATTAATATTAAGTAAATGACATTTTGGACACAATATGGCCAAATGTTCTGTTTGTTTTTGCTTCACTAGTGGAAACAGAACCTGAAGAAGCTACACTCGATTTACTGCAATAAAGCTTTATATTGTACAATCCTGTTAAAGGTGCTTCTGGTGAAATTGGCGTCTCTTCTTCCTTTTTATTTTCATCTGACAAGCTTTTATATTTTAAGTCAAAAGTTATATTCCTGAAAAGGATCTTTTTTTATCGTTCGCTGCTGATGTAATGGGAGTGCAGTACTGTAGTAATGGTTTTGAACTAGGAAGTGGAATTTTCCGTCGCAAACATGGAGTGATGCACACAGTGAAACGTCCCAGTGCGGTTATAGGAAACATAAGGAACACCGCTGGACCAATTAGTGATTGGTTGTGATTAGTGGACTAGAACTAACTGTTGTATAATTGTCTATTAAAACAATTACTATTCACTTGCTATATAAACTCTTAAGTATGAATATGTAGACAGATCTAAAGTATATGTACATTCATGTGTAACTTCTATCTTGTTTCAGGGGATCGTTCACGTACGGAAGCCCACTGACCAAAGAAGAAATCGCTTTCTCCGACCCCACTCCTGATGGCAAGCTCTTTGCAACAAAGTACTGTGGAACTCCCAGGTTTCTGGTCTATAACTTCATTGGCTAATTTTTTTAAACTGTTTTAAAGTTTGCTCGCCGTGTTTTATACTTTGTAGACTGAGAAATGACTTGCTGCTGTTCTGTTTCATAATGTTTTTAACAGTTTAATTCCGTGCTAATGGATGTTTTTGCCAACACTCATTTAATGGTCGGTCAAAAAAGACAAATTGACACACGTTGCCTTGAAAGAGGTTTGGCTCAGCGATCCAATCTGTACCGTTTCATAAATCTATATATAAAAAAAAAAACGTATTCAAGTGAAATCATGTGCAATTATTTAAACATGCACACACTTTTCAGCTACATTAGCCATGTCATCCTGTGCCAAGCAAGAAGCGAAATTCAGACAATGAAACGTGTATCAGCTCAGTGTCTACATGAAGGATGAGTGGGGAAATATGTACCTTCCCCCCCCTTAATCCAAGAAGTTCAGTTTTTAGATGTGAATTTGAGTACACTTCCAAGTTTGTTACTCAGGCAAGTTTGTTTTATCTCCTGTTTTAAAGATAAATTAAGTTGGAGTAGTTAGAGAGATTACACTGATGACCCCTCATGGTTTGAGAACAATCTGCTGGTATAAATGATTTATGTGCAGTCTTTTTGTAAATATTTTAAATAAATGTTGCTGCTAAGCATGTTGTGTGTTTGGTCCTATGTTTATTCGTAGAAAGTGATGAAACCCTGTATGAACATGAGCGCCACATGGGTATTAATCCTCGAATATCCCCACATTTATGCATTATAAAAATGATAATGTAACTCTACTTTCACTGAGCAGGTGCTAAAGTGCAAGATGCTAGACTTGTAAATAATGTGAAAAGTAATCTACTAAAAATATATCAATTAAAATTCTAGCATCACACGCAAGTTAAAAAGGCTACAAAAAAATTTAATCAAGGAACACACCAGAACTCTTTTGCAGTAAATCTGGTAATTATTTGATTACCAGCTGTTTAATAAAACACAAATCTAAAACTACATACAGAAAAACAATAATAAAGTTGTAGGTGATAATTGTAGAGTTTTAGGGAGAGGTTTAAAGACAGGACAGGAAAGAATTTACAGTGAAACGAGGACAGACTGACAGTACAGTGAGAAAACACTACAGAAAACCCATCATACACATGAGCAGACGTTAATCTATAACTATCACCTCACTGCGTTTATCATCCAGCTGGCTGTTGGATTCCAGAACCTGAACAATGTGAGCAGCTGATGGTCTTTTGCTGGGATCTTCCTCAGTACAGAGACAGAAAAGCTCCACCATTCTCTGGTAGGCGCCGCCCAGAGTGGCTGCGTCCAGCGGAGGTCGGGTTCCCAGCCTCTCATAATACGCATCTTCATCAAAGTCATCCTCATCAAACGAGTTGTCTAGAGGAGGGAGGGAGGGAGGGGAAGTGGACGCTTTATAAAATACTTCAAATAGAGAAAATAAAGAGTAGTCCATATAATCAGCATTTCCTAATCCTGGTCCTGGGTTATCACTGCACTGTTATTCACAAAGCTGATACAAATCATGAAGCTCACTAAAAAAACCTTTATGGACATACAGTAAAGGACCAGTATTCTGTAAATGATGTCACCAAAATCCCATCATGGATCAGATTGAACTGAAATTATGATGATAATTATTATTATTAAATTATTATTATTATTATTATTATTAGGCCTGGAATTTTCATAGAGGAGGATGGAGAACAACACTGACGTGGCCGATCTGGACAGAAATAAAAATCACAGAGTAGCACCTGTAAAATATGAAACTACCCCAGGACCCCATGTAAATTTAATCCCGTCCAGATAGGGTTTTAGAAAAATGGAAAGCTGATTCCAGCTTTGTTTTATGCGCACATTAAACCACAGTCAGATGTCTGGCAAGCTTCAGTGTTGCTGAATAAAAGTGATGAAAAATGCTTTATATGTAGAATGAACTTTGCCAAAATACCAAGCAAACTAATTAATTTCGAAGCAAAAGTGCCAAAAATGAGAGTCAATATTTAATATGGACAATTCATTAACTAACAGAAATCAATCAGTTATATTTATATATATTATACAGCAACCTAAACATTTTAGCTCAAGAGACAATCTGAGTTAAGACATGAGTGACTTAACCTGTAAATAGGAATGCATGGTTCAGTTTTTAGTGAAAAAGCTAAATAGATAATTACATAGATGTCTACTGTCTATTAACATCAACACTACTGAATTTTGGTAGTAAATGTTCAGTGTAAATAAAAATAAATCTAACCATCATCACTGTCCCCCTCGTTGTCGAGCATCTCTAGGTGAGGCACAGAGAGAGTCATCATCTCCCACAGGGTGAGTCCATACGCAAAGATATCCGCTTTGTCTGTGATTAGTCCATCCTCCAGCACCTCTTTGGGTATCCACGGCTCAGTGCCTACGTAGTTGGCCTTTGGGTCGCTCACTACAAAGACACAAATGAAACAAACAGATTATAAACAGTTTTTTTTTTTTATAATAAATTTTAATTGACCTGCGCTTAAGGTTTACTTACCTTGCATATTTTCATCTAACTTAAGGGAAACACCGACATCGCAGATTTTGATGGTGTCAAAGTCGCCTTTGATGACGACGTTGCAGGATTTCATGTCTCCATGCAGAAGCTTTTTCTCGTTGTGCAGATACTAAGGGGAAAATTGTAGTGTTGTTTATTATATGGTGGAATAAAAGGCATGAGCTGTGACTGAGAAACTACTGGACATCTAATAATGTGGCCACATTTGTAAGCAGTATAGTACGTTATAATTTACTGCCGGTGGTGGATTTTATTTACACTACACTGTATGTAAACTTTGTACAATTCATTTGAAATCCCCATGAAGTGCCTTGAAATGTGCAGCATTATTCGCTGTGTTGACGTAAATTCCACTGAAACAGGAAGTCAGGGCGGGACATATCGGGTGGCTACTCGCCCTTTTTAAATAGCCAATAGCGTTTAGCTTACCTCACAGCCCAGGCTACACCTTACTTGACAGTAAGTACCATGGATTTTTATAATGTTGGGGGGCGGGACACTTCAGATTCTAGAGAGCATTTGATTGGACAGAAAATCTGATGAGAAGCTGAAAATTGTTGATCCGTATTGGTGGTAGAGAGAGACTGTAAATTTTGAAAGAGACTGTAAATTTTGAATGCATAGATCTTCTAAATGTGAATCGTGTCATTGTTTTGGAGCGCACTAACTTATAGATTCACCTTAAGGCTGACATATTCATACTAAAAGCCACAAAGATTCAATTTTAATTTCATGGGGACTTTAAAAGAACAATGCAAGGACAATCGTAACTGAGAATGTCCCAGTCTACTTGGTTGCATACCGTGGTTTGTTTGTTTATTTATTTATTTCACTTTAGCATTAACACACAAATAAATTTGATTAACACACAAATAAATATGAAGGGAAAAAAATGTACGCTGTGTACAATGTAAAAGATTATATTTTTTGTTGATTCAAATCAATAAAATGCAATAAGACTATTTTCTTTCTAATTTAGCCTATTTAGAAACTAGTCATGATCATTTTAGTCATTATCATACAGCCTTATAAACCTATTTTTAGCTCTAAATCTAAAGATCAAAATGTCTCTAAGAGCATGGGGAAAAAACAACACACGTAATCAGGTGTGTCAAAATGTTTGAGTCACTCAACAGGAAGGAAGAAGGACTTATTTGTGCAGTCAGTACCTGCAAACCACGAGCTACGTGAAGAGCCACTTTTTCAATAGTGGCAACTGGG